>CAAKHB010005067.1:10795-38500 GCA_901007665.1 Aeoliscus strigatus
CTGAAGATGTGTGTGTGTCATTGTGATTCCACATGTGTGTGCACAGAATGCTGTGATATGCGCTGTGAGCTGATTGTCCACTGACGCACGCACGCACACACACACACACACACACACACACACACACACACACACACACACACATACATACATACATATTTGCAGTAATGATGCACCCGGGGAGTACAGAGGCAGCAAGTTAAACTGCATGCCCATGTACATGTACAAAATAAAATACATGCACCGAGAAACATACAAAACTACATCTATCTACTCTATATATTTTTGGTTTCAAACTGATAAATCAGAGTACGTACAATTTTGAAGGCTTAAAGTTTGATTCTATTTTCATCCATCTACTTTCCATTTACAGACACGATCCAAATTGTCGAGTTGTTTTAGGGAAGACGGACGCAAATACCGCTGTTACGTTTGATATTTAATCTCCATGAAGTGGAGAGTGAGTCTGGATGGAACATGTGAGCGTGATCGTAGCAAATTGTCGCTAAACACCCTCATCGTCGCAGCCAACTCAGGAGAGATGCACTCGAACATAAAATCAACCGGCTTTACGTTCATCGCTCCACATCTGCAGAAAGACAATCTAATGTGCTTGGTGGCCACAAATCAAAGCTACTTCCAGCCTTTGAAAAGGATCATCTATGTCTAATTTCTTTCCATCAATCATTCCTGCGTCACAGTTTGCTCTTGGACGGCGTTAACCGTCAGTTTGGACTGAAACGCGTCAACCTCAGACCACTCAGACTTGTCAGCGTCGTTCCTACCAAAACTGTCCCGCGAATTGATGATTAGACAGCAGAGTCGACCGGGCGAGTGGAGCTCGGAGAGTGAAGGCAAATGAAAAAGTGGTGAGGGTGGGTGGCAGCGGTGGAGAGGGGGAAGAGGCGAGAAAAGTCTGGAGATTCTCAGGCAGCGATTATGCAGCAAATGCTGCTCTCCGCAGTGCAGAAGAGAAAAGGATGGAAGCGAAAAGAGCAAAAATTCTCCATGATCCATAATGTCTGAAGTCAGCTGCTGCAGTCCGACCTCTCCTTGGAAAAGCAGGGATTGAAAACTAGTGGTTGGTTAATAATGGATCAACATTTATTTCTTCTTCATGTTACGAAAATACAGGTTTCATTATTTTACTAAACTCTAACTAAGCTGGAAACTATGATCTAATTGAGAAAAATGTTCATGAGTCCCCAATGCAGAATTTACAGGATTCAAATCAATGTTATTTTTTTTAACAAATGTTCCCTTTCATGCATGAATTATAATAAAAAGGAGGAATATTTTTTTTCTTTTCTCCTACTTCTAAGAACAAATTGATGTTCAATTGTATTCATTTGTTTTAAATTTTCTTTAACTTTCTACTTTTGAACACGAGTGTCAAGCTTTTAAGAAGCCGTCCACTAAAGTGTACAATACAAAGTAATAGTAATCATTGTTAGTGTTTTTCATGTTTAGACAGTGTATAGAAATGTCTTTACTGTTGTTATGACGACACAGACTCATGTCATGCATCACTATGGTGACAGACTTGAGTCGACATCCCTCACCGTGTCGCTCATGTGGAGCGTCTGAAGTTCTCCCAGTGGACCTTCTACATCAATAGACTGTAAATTTCCCCGCTGTGGGACAATAGAGGCTTATCGTATATTTTAAGACATCCAGATCTCCCAAACGACTCCGGTCCTGAGTAGTTCAAAACGACCAAGCAGGGACTGAGTTGAGTGTCTGTGGAACCTCAGCGTTGGGCGGTGATGCTGTAAACCACCACACACTAACACCACGTCAAAGCAAACAGATTACCAGACCTGAACAACGGAGTAGATCAGCACACTCAGATGGGTTTATTGATTTTAGAATTTTTTTTCTTTCTTTCCCAGCCTGTGACGTGTGCACAAACCAGTGCTTGCTCTGACCTGAGGTACTGTCTGTAATCGATACGCTAAGCTAAAAATACTATTAAAATCGATAATTATCCCCTCGGTGTGAGCTACTGCTGGCGGTAGGTGAGAGGAGAGATGCATAAATGAAGACCGAACTGACATATTGATCTGTTGGTTTAATCAATGATCGCGCGCAGCTTGCATTACTTGGCAAACAAATGTCTGTCTTCATCGACTCATATCTCTATCTAAAGACCCATCATGAGCTACCGTTACAGGGGTCGACGGGAGGGGTATTAGATCATCGGCAAACTGATTGAGTCAACTCAAGTTAACTGTTTGGATGGATGATTGAGAACCTCCACAGACAACACAGAGGAAACTCTTAGACGAGAGGAACCACCTAGTCCACGTCACGATCGGTGGACAAGATGTCCGAAGAGCTAACATCATCACAACACTTAATGAGCGTGAACAAGGCATCGTCTACCTTTATATGAGGTCTTCCTCAGCTCTTACGGGGACGGAACACGTGACCTTGAGCGAACGGCCAAGTCAGACAATTCGGCCTATTTCGGCTTCCATATCGATGTCGACTGTGCCGCAACAGGACAACACCAGTTCACTGGATATCAGACACCTCATTGAGCTCATTCAAGCCTCGTAAAGCTTGGACTTCAGCTGATTTATATGTTTAAGACCAGAGGAACCCGCCGAGAAGCTGTAGGAGCTCCTGTGTGCCAGTTTCTCATTCACACCATGACTTTGCATGTTGATAACAAGAGAGTGTGTGTCCCACTATAGTGGAGAAGGAGTTAAAGCACTTTAGCATATATGCTAGACGAACACTCTCTCACACACACACACACACACACACACAGAATGTGGGAATCACTGCTCAGAACATGAAATATTCATCAGTCATAAAACTTTAATTCAATCTCTCTCTCTCTCTGTACTTCCTGTCATTTGCGGGGCTTCTGTATTCTGTTTGTGAGGTAAACACTTTCCTGAAAAACAGTAATAGATTTTATTGAAACGTCCTTTTGCACAAGACCCAACACGTATAATTAAGGTGCTGCGGCGTTTGAAACCTTGATTCATGCAACGTCGCATCTTTGTCTGGAACAGAAAGCTGCTGGGTGGCAAAGCAGGAGATGGTGTGTGTTGAACGCTTTCAAACAGCGTGTGTTCAAACCGCAGCAAAGAAGGGACAATCATACCGCTGCCTCAATATATCTTTGAGAAAAAAAGGGGAAGAAAGCGTTCACATTCTCAGAGCAGCATCTCTTTGGGAGCCATTCGACTGAGGGTTGGAGGAGCTCAGTGTGAGGACAACGTCGAAGTTCAGGAGTGTAACAATCCATCTACCTCCATACATCGAGTGTTTTGAGCCAATCTAACCGATGGAAGCTAACCAGCCATCCACGGATAACCCTTTATTTTGAAAGTCCGTCTACACGCCTTTTTCTACGTTTGTGCCAAACGGCCAACGTCTGCAAATCTTTCGCAGTCAATCTACAAAACACATGCGATTTACAAGAAGTGTCAAAACCTGACAAAACTGCCGCTAACCTGCTAAAGCAACAGCCAGGACACACCCGACCGACATAATGTCACAAGAGCTGAACTGGAACTGAGCGAATCGAGACACTAAATGTTTTTCAGTTTACTAATAATTATTTAGATTACATTTTACTTGGTACTTAGTCTGAAACAAGCAATAAGGTTTGTTTATTTGAATTGACTTATAATATACTGTGTATTGATCGCAGGTTTCTGAATTGAATCCAATCTAAATTCTCTCATATCTTCTCATGTATGGTGCCCTGGCTCAGACTCTGATGTTTGACTATACTTCTGCATTCAAAGCCGGACGTCATGGCGATAGTGCTGGCGCTCCTCTCCTATAAGTCAGGACCAGCAGGTTCGTTGCACTCGTGAGCACCCAGGAACTGGCGTCGGGAGCGACGAGCCTTCCAGTGAACTCTGTTTGTTTTCTGCCCCTTTGAGCAAAAATACATCCTACAGCCGCCCTCCCCCAGTTTTCTGGTCATGTAACAGCAATTTGAAATTTGTACTGCACAGACAGAAGGAAAACATCTTGTGGACAGAAGTGCATCCCTCCAGCACAAAGGTTTATACCGAGTCCTAAATGCCTCGTTTGTCCGATGTTTAAATTCAGTCATGATGCCAAAGCAAACAAGTCGACAAGACACGTCTTCTACTTCTTGTTGATGTTTGTCTGACTGAGGTTGACTGAGGTTGATTTAAAGATGTTATTCAAGGATGCTGAGTAGAAGAGACTGCAGCTAGAGTCATCGGCAGATTAAACATCTCCACTTTAGATTTGCTGGCTCAAACGCAGCGGGAACAAGGCGGACAAGAGGGGCTGAGAGAGTCGACGGTCGTCTCTGTGTGCACGACATTGTCACGTTTGTTATGCTTTAATATGGAAATTCATCACATCTTTAGCAGCTTCTCATAAACTGCTTCTGTGCGTCTGTGATGGGAGGTGTGTGTGTGTGGGGGGGGGGGCACTAGAGCCCACAAAAGCAAAAAACACGATGAGTCAAACCCACTTTGGTGTCTCATGTGTATTATATTTGAATTAACACCGATACGTTCCTGGCTTTCCTGCAGCCGTCTGCTCTTACTCTAGAAGAAAAATCCAACTACTGTATGTCTTTGTCTCGTTTTCTCAACATTTGCAGACCAGTTTCAGCTGAACGGACCACTTTCATTTTTCCCAGCTGAAATCTGTGAGGGGGAAGACGAAGGGAGATAAGGACGAAAGTGTAAGAAGAGAGTAAGAGAAACAGTAAAGCAGAGAGAGAGAGACGTATCTCCACTCACCCTCATCCAACCTCAACCACGCGTGGATGGCGACTGTTTGGGCAGAGAGGGAAGGAGGATGGGGGAGGCGTTGGAGGGGCTGGAGGGGCTGGAGTCGGAAGTGTTGGGGATGGAGCGGGGTATGTCCCCTCGAGGCCAGCCCTCATCCCCTCTTCACCTCCATCCATAATTCAACAGGAGCCGCCCTCCCCCTACTGCGCCGACCCCCAGGGTGTCGCTCCGTTGGGAGGACGCAACACACAGAGGAGGAAGAGACAAAGACCCTACAGCGCACACACACACACAAACGCCAACACTGTGCGGCTAAAAAATACCAGGACTCAACGGTATGTTGATGAACATCATTTTCTCCAGAAGTAATGAAACGCACAATTTGGTAGGAAACATTTTGTGTCTCCGCAGGAGGGTGAGTGCTAAACAAGGTGACAACATCCTGATAGGGTGAATTAACACACACACACGCACTCACACTGAACTAGCTCGAGTGGCTTAGACTCCCGTCGAGCCCGAATCGATGGTAATGAGCATCACTTTGCGCTGTTTGGCCTCTGATAATCGAGCTCTGATCTAACAGGGGCAGCGATACCTGCTAGGAGCTCAGCACCTCACTTAAGAAGGGGGTGATGGGAGGGGGGTTCTGTGTGTGTGTGTGTGTGTTTGGTCAGAGCTGTTGGTTTTGGACACTTGAGGATACACATGCAGTGTTTTTTTGTTGTGTGTGCAGATTTTCAAATCAGATAGTTTTAAATTTCTGGAAAACACACCTCACTGTTGAGGACCGGGTGTACGTGCATACGTGTACGTGTGTGCCTGTGTGTGTGTGTGTGTGTGTGTGTGTGTGTGTATCTGCAGGGAAACTGAATACATAGTTTCCCTGCAGATTAATTTCATGTTATTAAAACATTTTAGGTAGTACATGAATTAAAATCATTTTAATGTTCTTTACAAATCCATCCATAACCCAAACTACCTTTCTGTAAATATCCCCCATGGTTGTGGTTCCCAACCTTTGGCTCAGGACCCGTCTATGTGTCTTTGTGATGATTCAGTGCTAATTAAAGAGATTTTTTAAAAAAAGTTGATTTCCATAAAAGTGTTTCATAGTTCCTGTCTGTTTTCTGTACTTTCCTCTGCTTGCACATATCGACTGGTGAAATTGTGTTTCTTTGAAAGTCCTTCGAATGGAACAATCAGACAGAGAAAAATGACTGCGGCGATATGGAGGGTTACCTGAAACGAGGTGGGGGTCACGAGTCAACGCTGCCTTCTTTTAAAGGGGGTCAGGAGCCACAAAGGTCAGGAAATGATGTTCAAAGCTATGAGCACGTCACAGCGTCTCCCTGTCTGTTCAGAGACTGGAAACAGACTCAGTGCTGCGGGATGGGGCGCACACAGTGGACACTGGAGGTGCTTCCGGCAGCTTATGGAAGGTTTAAATGTTTGTTTGAGAACGTGTCAGGGTAAGTTTTCACTCAGCTGCGGTGGTTGTTGAGGGAATATGTTGGTTATGAGTCCCCATGAAGATAACAAAACAAGATGCTTTGCCCTGTGTGTGTGTGTGTGTGTGTGTGTTTGTGTAAAGGATAAAAAGTGCCACATAAACATTTAATACCTTAAGTAAAGCAATGCAGGCTCTCAGACTATGGAGACTGATGGGTCTCCACTACACTGTATTATATATAAATATGGATCTGTCCATGTGTCAATAACTGCTTGTGTGTGTGTGTGTGTGTGTGTGTGCCCTGTGATCAACCTGTGTGCGCTTGTCCTCATTGTCTTGGTGCATCTACACACTCTCAATCCTAGTGTGTGTGTGTGTGTGTGTGTGTGTGTGTGTGTGTGTGCTTGATAATAGTGTGTGTTTATGATTTTTCGAAGGTGAAATTCTTCTTCTGCTCTCCAGCGTGCGGAGGAGGAGGAGACATTATCCATTATTGATACGCCGTCTTTCTCCGAACCCCTTCTTGTTGATCTTTCTGGAATGTTCTACTGTTAAAAGCTCGTGTTGCACTTCACTCGTCATTTTTTCATGAAGCGCGTGTTTGTCATCAGGACGTACGCAAACATTCACAAATGACTTTCCAGCAAAAACAAATGGCACATTTGTAGCGGAGGAGACCTCATGGGGTGACTTTCCTGGAGTACTTCAAAAGTAAACACATGTTTACAATATTATGACAAGTGCAAAATCCTTTTCTATTATATTCATATATTTGGATTTATATATTCTATAATTCTGTAGATTTGTTTTTGCATTTGCATTATTTGTATTAGTGCTATTAAATGCTATTATTATTATTATTGTGATTATTATTATTACATGATTGTATTTGATTTAAATAACCTTTAAAATAACTTTTTGATTCCTTATCTTTTCAATGTTTTTTTTTTTCTATTTCAAAGGCAATTTACAAAATTTTCAAAATTTGCTGCACAAGAATTCCAAAGTGCCTGAACTGTTTGTGCAATTTTCTTGAAAAAGTTGCCCCTACAATCACACTCAAACTGAGAAGACAAGAAGGACCATGAAAGTGGGATGAGATGGGGGCAGAGGCAGAACAGACGATAACCTGGCCGACGGCGGACAGAGTAGAGCATCAGAGAGGCAGCGGAGGATGAGGAGAGGTGGTGATGGAAGCAGCGGAGGGCTGTCTGGGACATCCATTGTTTCTGAAGCTGGAAGGGGAAACTGCTTTTTGTTTTGCTCTGGGGAACACGGAGTGTTGAGAAACAGGAAGCGGCGGGACCTGCCCATCCTCACAGACAGCTGGTGCCCTCCGATAGCTGCTCCCCTCTTCCTGTTCCCACCCTCAACTAGGTCACCTGGAAACAAACGCCTCCGACCAGTGTTCTCACAGAGGTAGCGGTTTGTAGCCATCAGAACCAGACGCATCAAAAAACACCCTGAGTTCCATTTCAGTAACCCACTGAGCTCTCAGTCAACACTCTTTAACTGTTTTTTTACTGTTTTTCCCCTCGCTCAACGACACTACAGGTTTCAGGGTGACTTTGACAGGACACACACAACGACAGGATAGACTTGTTAAATGCATGTGGTCCAAAAAAAATCCAATAATGATGTTTAAATGTCACATTGTGCAGTTTAAGCAACAACATTGTCATTGTTTTAAGTGAAAAGGCACAAACCACCGTTCGGTTCCTGTTTGCAGCTGGATGAGCAACAGTTTGAAATGACCATAACTGCACATTGCACACTAAACATCCAGAGACTGGAATCACTGCTCCTTTCCAGCCGCGTTCCTCATTTTAAACATGTCGGAAATTTCAACAATTCTGAGAAAAACACTTGATGTTTTTCCCCAGATATTCCATGTCACATTGGGACAATTCAACAAACAGTGTCGCATTCCACTTGAATCTAAAGACACGAGACCGGCAGCAGGTCTTCTACCGATTATAAGAACTTTCTAATCAATATATAGCAAGAAAACATCTCATATTCATGAATAATGCCAGAATAGAATAAATATATTAATGTTTTTCATATATAAAAAAGCAATTTAAGACATTTTGTATTTGTATTTGTTTTATAAAAAATAAAACAAATACATTTTTTTTAAATTATTATTTGGGTTTTTTTTGTTGCCCATTTGTTTTTTGTGTCTTTAATTTTCTTTCTTTTAGATAAATAAATAAAGCTCTATAAATAAAGTGAACCGAGTCATTAACTTGCTAACACAACGCTCATGCCATTTCTGATTTAATCATTGTCATGTGTGAGCAGACCCGTATTGTGTATCATATGTTCCTTGTTTGGGTAAATTAATTGAAAATTGAACACTGTCTGTGATGAAAAGTTTCAGCTCTAAAAAAAACTACTCCTCAGTACTTACTAGGACATTTTTATGGTAAATTACAGCTCCTCCAGCCTGCGGCTAAACGCCACAGCTCTCTGTCATGCCCATAATCCCAAAACGGAGAGGTCCTCTCTTGCACCACTTCTAGAGTAACTAGGTCGCACTCACTTCCCTCACAAATAAAGAAGTTATGGCAGAAACTTATCGTTGGTTGTTTAGTGACGGAATGAAGAGGAAAAGTAGTAATTCAACAATAACAACTCTTGCATACCTGATAATGTGTTGGTTTGCTTCCTTTAGTAGTCAATTATTTCAGAGAGTAGATACTGTCTTAAAATAAAAAGGCCACCATCCTCACATGAACCACGTTGTGGCTTTTAAAGGCTTTTTCTTTTGTTTCTTAGTGAAATACACCGCTGCTCACTCCAGCTGCTGGATGTTTTCATTAAGACTGAGATAAAACGCCAACTGATTCATTAGGAACTCGAATCAGAACACGTCGGTTTGATTGGCTGGACTCCAAATGATGCTGAAGAGAAAAAATAATGTCAAAGTTTCTCCTGAGAACTTTTCTTTCAGTTCACCTCAGTGATTTTACTTTAATTGAGGAATGTCAGGTTCAGAGATAAAAACACCTTTTTTTTTATAAATAAGTGTAAATCAACAGAAGAAAAATTATATAAGCATCCTGTGGCACAATGATGGTTAATAAAGTTTTTTCGGAACGTGCTCACAGACCTTTCTCTTCATTTCTCCACAACTGAAAGTCTGATATTTTGACAAACACCTCCACTTTTCTGCCACGAAATGTGATGCAAATCAGTGCATCTCTAATTAGATAATCCATCATTTGCATGTTAAAACATACAATTCCATGAAATCTGTAAAACAATTGCCTTAATTCAAGCAATCAGTTTCATAGTGATTTGCAGTCGTTGGAATATTTATCCCATTCACCTGATGGGATTGATTAATCACCTTGTACTGATGAATTAATCACGTTTCAGACACAGGAAAGTCACTTCTGCGCTAGCACGAGCATCTTTCTGCTCGATAACTGTAGGTAGCCTCGGTCATGTCGACCTCCGCCTTCAGACAGAGGAGAGGCGGGAGGCTGCAGGGAGGGAACAGGAATGTCGTTGCAGCCGCTGACATGACTATTGAAAAGGTGAACAGACAACATAGAGCCGTCACTCGCACCCCTCAATAGACCGCTTACAATTACTGTTACACTCTGGAAATGCGAACTGCCTGAAAACTATCGGCAAGTCCTAAGTGGGCGGGATCACAACACGTGGACGTGGGTCATTTGAATTCTGTTGTTTTCATTGGCTAAAGAAACACTGCAGCACATTCGTGTTATTTGATGCAAAAATACGAATTTTAATATCTATGTTTTCTGTACTTAGTGTCTGATTGTGTCCTGCAAACATATGTATTATTTACTCTCTCTGGTGAGAATACCTGCTCCTGTTTTAGTTCTGGAAATGTCTGCATGCATGTCTGTTCCTAAACTAAAAAAAAAAAAAAAAAAACACAAACAGAGTCTTGTCTTTTGGGATAATGCAGATCCAGACTAATAATAATAAAAAAAAACAAGCGCTACACAAACCACTCTAATCTGTAATGGACTCGACTTCTCGTGAGAGAGACGTGAGCCAGTGGATCTGCGCAAGCAGGCGTTAATGGCGGACGGTGTTTTGAAGAAAGCTCTCCGGTTCAGCCCTCTAAGCCAAAGCTTTACCGCCTCAGACAGGACAAAACTTTCGTGGTACAACAGGATGAAACCGGCTCCTGATGATCAGCCTCGTCCAAACCTGAGTGTTGGAGCGTTACAACACTGGTGTGGGAGAGATGTTTGTCATTCACGCTCATAACCAAGGTCAGTGGGCTGAGATGGATAACACACCTGGACCCTTCACTGAGAGCACAAATGAAACCTTTGAAAGGAGATTTTAAACACAACATGTGCTTTCCACAGAGCTCCAGCGTAAACGGATCCATCCGTCCAGGTTTTTTACAGAGTCGGAAACGTTCTCAGATGAACTGATGGGGACGAACAACATTCATATACTTCATATACTGGACTGACTTTTCATGTTAATGGAATATATTTAAAGGGCCAGTGTGTAGATTTTACAGGAAATTGACTGTAACAAGTAGAAACCTGTTTTTCTGAAACACATGTCTCATTAGGTTGTGTCAGCATGAGTTGTCCAAGAAGAGACAACACAAACTATTATGTTCTTTAACTGACATGCTATGCTAGCCAATATCCGTATCAGCAACTTATCTCTGCATACGAGAAGCGGTCACAGAACCTCCTCATCACAGAAATGACAGTGAGTGTACCTGCTTCACCACTAGATGGCACTAGATCCTACACGCTGGTTCTTTACGAATTTGTGTCTTTTACATATGAAATATAATTACAAAGGACAACTTGAAATAAATAATAACTGTATTTTATATCTTGTGATGCTCTGTTGAAGGAAAAAAAAGAGCCCAAATCCATATAATGTGTTACTCCTGCGCTTTTCTCGACCATTTGTATTTCTGTAGTACACCCCCACCAGATTTTTAAAAAATGGACAGAAAATGTGACAGAAATAGCGTTATATGAATAGATGCTGGCGGGAATTAATAATGATGCAGAGGAAGAGAGGGGTCATGGGACCATTTCAGAACAATGGGAGTTGAGGAGCTGGTGTAGCTGTGACTAAATATTCAATATTTATGTCAGGTTCTTACTGTGTGTGAGTGTGTGACACCAGCTGAGCTTCTGAATGTGTAAAATGAAAAACAAATTTTAAAAAATTCAAAACAAAAAACGAAAAAATTAACATTTATATGTGTTTATGTCTTTCACTCCGTTATTTATCTACTGAATCAAACACACAAAAGTGTGACTATCACCATGGTCTCAGCTCAGACGTAACAAAACCCTGTTTTTCAGTAAACGTCGGCCGATCGAACCATCCAGGACAGAACTCGCTGGAACATGCCAAGGCTGCGAGTTATTTGAGTTTAAATTTGTAATTTCTCTGTCTCTCTTCCTCCGTCGGTGTCTCTCTGTGGTCAATCCCGCGCTGTGGTTTCTAGGATCGGCTCAGCTGTCAATCAGCAGCAGCCTACATCTCAGCGCTGCAGCTGAGCCAGGGCTGCATCATCCCACCTGCCAATCACTCTTCTCCGCGTTCAGTCCATCCTATCTATCTCTCTGTAAAGCAGCTTCACACACACACACACACACACCACCCCCACTCCTGCACACCAGCAGTAAGCACACACATTGCTTGAATGCAGTAAACACACACACACAATCGGACAGATACACAGATGGAACACACACACACACACACACACACACGTGCACTCCAAACTGCTCCTATACCTTCATGTGGAGCCTCCATCTCCACCCCCATCTCACCAGCCGCTCTCTGCTGTCCATTCCACAAAGATGACAGCACTCGAGCGATCGGTTCATCTCGGACCTCCGGTCCGTTTGTTCACAGGCGCAGTACGACCAGGACCAACTCTGTGAACATCATTCACAGTCGCACACAGGAGGTTTTCAAAAAAGCGGCAGTCAGTCGGAGTCATCGCTGAAACTGACCATCAATCCAGACTTACCGACAGAGTTCGGTGTCCAGTTGGAGACACATTCCATGTTTGTTTCTGCGTTGCATTGTTTTTCAAAACAAATAGTCTGGCACCGATTTTACTTCGCAGCCTTGCAGTTTCATCCTCTTTCTCTTTCAATTTAAGTCTCAGTGGAGTCGTTGGGTTGCACAAACATCCAAATGTTGTAATCCTGATTCAACATTGTACCATCCCATGTCAAATGTCAGTTTCTAACATTCAGTGAGCCATCCGCTCCCTGCTCTCGCAGCACATTTTCTCTCTCATATTCTAGAAGGACTTCCAAACAATGTCATCTGAAATAAGGACGGTATTCAAAAAAATTGACAATTTCCAGTTCCAACTTGCTAAAATCATCTCATGTGTTGTAAAACACCACAGAGCTTAATCACTAAATATCAGTAGTTTAATAAGGATTGTACATTAGTGGTGCTAATAGGCAGCTAAATCCACATTCACATTTCCATCTGGGGGGGAAACCAGAGTACACGGAGCAAACCAAGGTACTCAGTCTAAGCCCCGTCCGTGTGATTCCCTTTACGTCTAGTAGTAGCTTCAGCTTTAGCTCTATATGCATCAATCAGCAGACTAAGTCAGTGACTTAACACCAAAAGATGCAGACGGGGGCTAAAAGAGAAGCAAATATTTGTAGGTTTCCTCTAAGAGCACACAGTTTGAACTGGCACGATGGCTAAAATCCATGAATTATCTTCCTCCTTATGGGCTTGATTCAAGATTAGGGCTGTGGTCATGTGACCGATGCAGATCCTGCACGCTACAATAATTGCCTGCTGCCATGTCAGAATAACTGGATAAATTGCAAATGTGTTGTGAAGCACTTTCACACTTTACCCTCCAACCAGCCCACTAAACACACAGAGTTTTCGCTCACTTGTTTGAACTACTTCTAAAACGAGCCTTGCTCTTTGATTGCATCACGCAGCGCAGCTTTCATCAGACACCTCGTAGATTGCCGAGCCAGACAAGGTGCTGGGGCGTGTGGTAAGACCGGGCCAATAGGGAGTATAATTACATGGAGTTGCTGAATATTCCAGTTGGACAGGAAAAAAAAAAAGAATTATTTTAAACTCATTCAGCAGTAAACACATAAAGCAGATGCTTGAGCACACGTTGAAACACGACTTTAATGGATATTCTATTATTATGACAGTCTAAAGATTCCTACTGTTCACACTTCCACCTTGGATCTTTACGAGCAGGACGAGGCAGCAGGAAATATTACAATCTGTCTACCTAAGCTGCTTAAGTCGTCCCCCGTCATGGTTATTGTTATTGACATGTAGATTACAATTAGACACAACAGACTACTCGCTGCAGTTTGAGGCTCTATTTCATTAGTGACACGGGCTGGAAAATTACTCAGCAGACACATTCTCCGACTGGCTAAGACAAGCTGAGTGGATTTCATCTCAGCCTCTACGATCTTTATCTCTGGTTGGCTGGTAGAATCATTTGTATTCGGTGGGTGGTTGTTACCGTTAATGCGGTTAATTTACTGTGTACAACACATTTGTGGATTGGCAACAGGTTGCTTGAACTATTAAATATCAATTTTTTTCCTCTATCTGATAAATTAAAATAAAATATTCATCTATTCTGCAAAACCCAAACAAACCAAATAGCTAAAAACTGGAAATAATATTGTATTATACTGACCTTAGAAGGTCTGAATGCAGACAGATTAAACAAACAGGACGGGGTCACGGAAAGTGTCGTACGTGCTCATTTTGACCCAAACCAGTGCAATAACCAGTACCTTTTCGTAATACGTTGTCTATGTCACTTACTTTACATGAAAATATGGGTAAATGTGAAAACTTTGCGGTATTATCAAAACTATTAGAAAACATTGGCAGGCACAGGGTTCTATGTGGACAGTTACACTACGTTGTGGTATTTAATGCATATAAATGAATATGATCACTGTAAAAATGTATATTTATGCACATGGTATCCTGAGTATTTCCTGAGAACATTGTTCAAACAACAATTGCTCTCGTGACCTGTGACCCGAGGTAATAACCGGCCATCAAACGATAAGCGGTCAGTCGAAGCCGTGATCAAACAAGTTCATTTCAGTGTTGAGACCCTGTTTGAGATGTAGACTGGAGTCAGAAGCAGCCTGGTTCAAATCCAATAAGCCGCAGTGAAGACTAGCTGATTTACAAATCATCTAAGCGTAGGTCCGTAGCAAATACAAAAAACAGATTTGCTAAATTGGCTTTTCTAAGTTTCCCTCAGCCGAGCATTATGAAAATAGAGCACCGCAGAGAGAATGATTGTTTTCTTGTAGTTATTGTATAAACAAGTGTACAGCTCAAAATGTATCATTCAGTTTATTAAAAGGATTCTGAGGAAGTACGACTGTGGGAATAGTAAAAACCACTTGATTGTTTTAATGGGAATTGAATAAAGCTTTCCATTAAAGTAACCTACAATATTCTGTAATAATAACAAATGTAAAGACACAATCCCATCTGCCTGGCGGGTTGTGTGATACTAGAAACCCTTTTATAACCTCTTAACACACAACCTCACACATTCAAGCACCACTGTGTGCAGAACTTCCTGGAAAACACAACACCATACATGGTACGACAGTCTTAAGATACTGAGTTAACATGATTTAAAATACTGAGAAAAGAAATTGCACTCCACTGTAACAACCTTTTCATTTGTCTGTGCAGCATTGTGGCCGTCGTTTTTCGCCACTGGGAACCACTCTCCACCTCCTACACACTCTCACCTACACCGGTCAGTGCTCGTCTGACCTGCCAACGATACCTACATATGTTTGCACTTTTCGCAGAGCTACGAGCAAAAGATTATTCATGAGTACAGCCACCGGCCACATTTACATATCTTATATGTGCCGTGGCGAGCCGATTGACAGACTAACAATGGAGCACAACGACGGATAACATGCGTCGACTGCAAACAACGTGAAAAACAAAGAATAAACAGGACACCAGAAGAATCAATGGTGAAGAAATACTGTTGTGTATAGTTACCTGCTATAATTTCAGGTAAAACTGCAGGCTTTGCTACCTTAGATATAGGTATATATATATATATATATATTCTTTTTTCTTATTTTATTTTTTATTGTTTTCCATATAAAAGGTCAGACGCAAGCTATCGAGTTCAGGCGCAAGGGTGTCAAACCCAGGATTCAATTATAACATTCAAATGTGCTTCAAATGTCCCCTCAATGTGTTGATATCAAATAATATAACTGAATAAAATGTAGCAAACAAACGCGAACATGCATCTGTTTACAAAGCAGAACTTATTGCTACTAAACCAGCCACTGCTAACGTTAGCTATCACCGCTAAGTTGTGTTGACTTCATGGTTACATCTAATTTGCCATTAAATTTACATAGACAGACAAAATATGAGTCATTCCTCCAACTCTTTTCTGAAAAATAATACAAGAATCAACCTTTTTTCACAATTTAGCATTTAGAGTAATTGATGAGATATGCTAATGTTAGCATGTAGCTGGATGACCGTTTGTATCGTAGTTACAATGAAAGACTGGAGCATTTTTTTGTTGCTGCAAATGTGAATCACTGACAGACAATATGACTGTCTGAAGGAACATTTTTAGTTTTCTGTTAAACCGGTTGCCGGGCACACAGGCTTGAGGGTGGTGGAGTTTTATTTTTTCCTCTGTATGATGTGGATGTGTGTGTTTGTGTGTAACCAAGCAGACCTGAATGTGAATCGAAGAAGCGACTGACAGTGAGTCATCATCGCCACAGTGTTAAGCTTCCAGTTCCTGAGGGAACAGGGTTACCGTCTCTACACCGCTGGGGATTTTTTATTTTTACATTTGAAAAGCAAACCAGGGCCCGGCGTACAACAATCCTTCACTTTCTCTCTCTCTCTCTCTGTGTTCGCGCTCATCCTTTCTTCGTGCTTCACGTCAGACACACATACACGCACACTCATTTCAGGGCAGCACATCCTTATCTGTGTCTGCGTGATATCCAATATGTTTCAGATATCAAAACACATGCAGATGAGATGAAGGGGACAATATCCCGAACAAAGACTCTGAGCAGTCAGCTGCTGACACAAAAATTGTAGCCACTGTTATTTTTTTCTATTGACAACATTTCAGCAAACAACTTTTTAAGAAAAGGCTTTGTGTAACAAACAATTAGCCTCCGGTACCATGCTTCCTATGTTTGCCTCTCAGAGTAGATGAGACGATTAAAGCCACTTTCAAATCGGTATCAAGGCCGAAGATGTTCGCTTGTACAAGTCCAGAGTGGAATTTAGATCACGTTTCCAAATAAAATGTTGGTGTCACTAATTCTGAATGGTTATTGAGCCAAAAGGAAGGAGCGCCACTCGGTGCCACTCGGTGCCACTCGGCGCCACTCGGAGAGAGGTGCAGAGGACAAGTGAAGAACCTCATGTGTACAATTCCAAATGGGAACTGATATAATGCCGCAATATTCATCTCTATGAGTCCTTTTAATCAGTTTTATGATTGGAAAAAAGTCAACTCTGCAGAAGAAGCATCGCTCCGCCGGGTGCAGAGCGGATCGCCGACAGAAGCAGCTGCAGCTGATTGGCGTCATGTAGCTCTGACTCCCATGTGTGCTATGCTAAGCTAATCGCCTCCTGGCATTGCCTCTCCAACGCCCAGACAAGAGGCTGGTATCAGTCTGCTCCTCTATCTCATGCAAACAAAGAATTTCCACAAACTTCCGACCCCTCCCCATATTAGAAAAATAAGAAAAACAAATCTCCTGGATAATCTGACGTTTGTAACAGGTTAAACTTTGAGACTGTTTATCAAAATGTCAAACGTGACGTCTATTGCTATATCTGGGGGTGGGGGGTTGTGGGTGGTGGGACCACAGCACATCAGCTACTGTTGCTATGGAGAAGAAACCACTCAGGAATGAAGAAAAGTCTTTGTTGCTGCAGCCACATTCATCCAAAACGTAAAGTGAACTGCTGTAAAATGTACCATGAAATCTTCAGCTCACTGTCAGATATGTGTGCAGGTTGAGTGATCTGGTTTGTTAATAATTTTCTTTTTGACACGGTTGTTTTCTTACTGTATCTCTTTGGTCCATCTTCCAGGCAGAACGAAAGCGTGAGCGTGGCGTCCTCCTCAAAAAACTCTGTGGCGAAGGCGTCCCACCACAAACTGTCACTTTCCTGGTAGAAGACAAACGGAATCAAACGTCAGTACAGGACACCAGACATTTTTTATCTAGTATCGTTTCAGTACATAATTTATCGTGTATAAAGGTTCCTGCTGATCTCTCAAAGCACCATATTGTACATCAACTCTTTTAAATCCTTTATTTTTCAATAAATTGTAATTAAATTTCAAAAAATTGTCAAAATTCATGTTGTTTTTCCTCACTCATTCAGAGATAAATATGTTATGAGCATGCAGGCTTTTACCTGAGACAAGATAATAAACGCTGTATTTTATATACAGGGTAATATTCCTTTACTGCAGCTGGTTTTATGTGTTATCTAAATGGGCAAACTGTGCTTGATCGGTGGCGGCACACTCAAATGAAGCTGCAAATGTCCAACAATGAACCATAGGAGAGGGAGGACAAAAATAGTCTGTAAAATCATGAGGTGGGTGCAGACGCCTCCTGCTGAGAAGTCATCTATTTGAGTTAAAAATCATTTGTATACTTGTCCTTTATTGATTTGTTATCTTTTTATGATGTTGAACGAAGATACGACTCTCCAAAACTCACATTATTAGCAGACGTATCAGTTCTTTATCATCTCATCATGAACACTGACGAAACATTTCTGATATCTGTGCTTGGAATTTGTATTGTCTATTAGCAGTGGAAGCAGTCGTAGTAGTAGTTGTAGTATTTGCAGTGGTAGCAGTAATAGTTGTAGTTGTACTAGTGGTAATGCAGTAGTGGTAGTAGTAGTTGCCGTATTACTATTATTATTAGCAGCAGTAGTAGTAGTAGTAGTCATAGTAGGAGTAGTAGTAATAGTCAAGTAAGATAGTAGAAGATGTAGTAGTAGATGTAGTCGTAGTAGTAGATGTAGTAATCGTAGTCGTAGTAGTCGATGTAGTAGTAGTAGTAGTAGTAATAGTCACAGTAGTAGTCATAGTAGGAGTAGTAGTAATAGTCACAGTAATAGTCATAGTAGAAGATGTAGTAGTAGATGTAGTCGTAGTAGTAGATGTAGTAATCGTAGTCGTAGTAGTCGATGTAGTAGTAGTAGTAGTAGTAATAGTCACAGTAGTAGTCATAGTAGAAGATGTAGTAGTAGATGTAGTCGTAGTAGTAGATGTAGTAGTAGTAGTAGTAATAGTCATGGTGTTAACAGCACAGACTTTCCACAGCAGACATGTAAATCTTCTTGCCCTAAAACGACTGCACTAACAGCCATTCACCCTGTTCCCTCTGGACACTACAACCTCGGATGATGTTGTCGGGGCGACCCCCACCCCCCTCCATCCTTCCTCTCCTTCCCCTGCCCACCGACGTTAACTGATGCTAATTTCCCCTGACTTGTTATGACAGTTCACCACGTTTCATTCCGGGCCGGGCTGAGGGATGGCAAGCACATCCCAGATGTTGACAATTAGCACTGTCGCCATCGAGCAGTGTCAAGCCCAATAAGCTGCGACCGGGGGCAGGGTGAGGGCTGTGTGTGTCTGTGTGTGAGTGGGGGGGGGGCTTCATTCATCCAGCCAGTCAATCAACAGGTCAGGACTTATTGGAGAGCAGTTTATTATTGGATAGATCCTGTCAGTCAGGAGTGTGACACAAATATTGTCTCAGTAGTCATGGAACTGATAAATATCAACTCAGTTTATCAGTCTGACGATTAAAACGGTGAAACATTTTCATCAACAAATTCATTTGCATATTGTATATGTATAAGAGTCTCTACTCTGACACTTAGTTCATTAATAATCTAATTTTGTGTTTTACAGCTGTTTTGCAAACGGTTCCATTAAAAAAAAAAAAAACAGCTGCGTTTGAAATGTTTGCCACAAAAGCGTAGAACTTTAATCGCAGCATCGTCACTGGGTCAACCATTGTCACACCTGCATTCTTAACAAAAAATGAATAAATGAATGTGTGCCAGCATTGTACTGGCAGCTTGTGTTTGTGTGTTTAAAATCCACTTCATTTTACACATGGACTTTTTTTTTTTTTGGAAACAAATAGCTTTGTCTGGGAACCTTTATTTGAAATGGAAATGGAAGTATAACACACACACACACACACACACACACACACACACACACACACACACACACACACACACACACACACACACACAGACAAGCTGTCCAGTGGGATTGAACTGCATGATCTGCAGAGTGTGTCTGCATGTGTGTGTGTGTCGTGCGTTTGGCTGACTGTGTCATAACTGTGAGCATCAGCAGGTGTGCGCTGTCTGTTTGTGTGACTACATCTTTTTCAAGATAGCCGGAAAGGGCAGAGCAGCACATCAGGACCAAACAGAGACAGACACACTCGAGTCTTACTCAATATTCAGATTGAGTTCAACCCATAATCCCGCAGCGCGAGGTGGGCGGGGTCTCAGGGGATTGACGGTGAAGTGAAGGGAGAGAAAGACGCCGTGTTTAGCAGCTGTGTCACTCTGATACGTTTCATTTCAGTCAGTGAAAACATATTTCTGATTTACACCAATGTAAAGCGGTTTGTCGTTACCTCCACCAAGGAAATGATGTCTTTCGTACCATTTGTCCTTTTGTTAGCAACTTTACGCAAAAACTGCTGATGAGATTCTCATCAGAATGGAACCACAGATGCCTGTTGGCCCATTAAATTATGGATTTATTCAGATCTGTCTGTGGACACAGTGTTGGTTTATTTCCATTTGTTTGTTCCATTTTTCAGCAGGAAAGGTAAAAACAGAACGCATCCTCTCAGTAGCGTCAACGTGACATTATGCTGATTGTTACCAACAAGGTTGGGTTTTTACCGGTGTTTGCAGTAAATTCTAAGATGCTGCCGAAAGTGTAGTTCAACCCCAAACATTTAAAAAACGGCTTGTTTGTCCAAATATAGGTGCAGTAGTTTAGAGTAAATATCCACTTCAACTGCTTCCGATTGCACATAGAATGTCGCATGATGTGGTAATTCCAAGCAAATGTTCTTTGATTTTTATTGAATTTAAAAAAGAACATGTGATTTTCTCCAGAAAAACAACTCAGCTATTCTGCTTCCTAGTGTCTCTACTAGTACAGTTTGATCTTTTTTTAATAATAATAATAAGTTATTGCTGCTTTGTCGCAAATGTGAAACATGATCCTTCACTAACCAAGCTTTTACCTAAAACCAACCAGACCTCAGATGACGTCAAAGCGCAAGAACGTATCGGATCAACACATCACATTTTGTTTTTCATGGACGACTGTGAGAAATCCTCACAACCTTCTTGTAATGATGGAAAACTGTATCTCTGATGCGACATAACTTCACCTCGATGCCTCATTGGTCCCGCGGCTCCAAACAGGTGAGCGGATGTCATGAAAACCAGTTGTGACATAAACTGCATGGATTCAGCATCAGGGATCCATTTTTCAAGTGCTGCCATCCTGAGGACTCCCATCACTCAGTTTTATAGACCCCAGCAGTCATTCCGCTGCCTCATACTGTTTTAATGAAAAGTCTTTAACTTGAGCCTCAACTATTCTGATTTACGCCATTTTCTTTAAAATCCCTCAGAACAAGGTTAGTTAACTTCTTACTTCTTTTGATTTAAATTGCTTCAATCACACTCACTTTGACTTTGCAGCATTTTTCTCACACTTTCTCCTCTATTATTTTCAATTATTTCAGTCCACACTAGCATGTATCTGACCCAAACCCTTTTCCCACAGAAATGTTTTCTAAGTCGATACGGTTTATTTTGCCAGTCTGCTGATATTTGGCTCGGGCTCACAGCCATTCAAAGACCAGCGTGTATTTCACAAAGAGCAGAGTTGACAGCAGCGTGTCTATTGTCTTGTCTCTATTAGCGCTGCTCGGCCCAGCAGGGTTCAACCACAGATGATATGGTGTATTTTGTGTGTCTGTTTAAAAGCCTCCCAACCAAACAACAGAAGAATCGGAAAATAACAAGCGCATTTTGTGTGGCACATGCAGAACTTGGTCTTAGCATTAGCAGCGACAAATCAAATGAGACTTGTCAGTGTATTTCTTCTTAATTACTCACTTTGTAAATGAAATGTGCATTCATCAAACTGAGCATTGCTCGAAAACTTTTCCATTGTGTTCGCGAAAACTTCTTAGTTACTACCCATTAATCCTCCAAACCGGAGCTTTCAGGCAGCTTTGGGCAGATTTGGCCATCATCTCGCCAAGTTGTGAAACGTTGCTGGCTGAGCCGCGGACCAGCCAGCGTTTGGCCTGGATCTAAAGACAGAGGAGGAGCTGGATCGCAGCCAGATGGCCGGAGAACAGCTAAAGCCCGACCAGAGAACACGAGCCACATGAGTCCTGGAGCTGGAGCTGGACTCTCCACAGGACGCTCACGGATGTTGTGAATGTTGTCTTAGGTTTCAATCCCTTGACGACAGCGGGAAATGTTCCGAGATTTACTTTTGACGCTGTCGCTGGAATTGTTTGACTTGTAAATGACACATCTACTACGAACAAAGAAGCAGTATTCAACCTCTCTCTCTCCTTTCAGTGTTCGCTGACAGACAACGTCCTGCCTTCATTTCTGCCAGCGGAGTCTCGTGGCGTAGCAATGTTTTGTTGTCAACTGCTACAAATCAGAACGACTCCCGGGAACCTGAGCTGAAGCGTCGCAGCCCTGACGGCTGATAACGCTCCATTGATTCTAACGGATCGCGGCCCATCTGAGGGGGATTTATCAATGTGTCAATTGCCCACTAGCCATCCACAAATCACCAGCGCTGGCGAGGCCCTGGGGATTTACGGGAAATCCAGAGGATTGGAGGGACAGCATCGAGGATCCTCAGTAAATAGCAACAGAGCTGGGGGTTAAGTCCTCGCATATAGAAATGTCCATACAGGATAGACAGGCACATCACAGCGACAGATGAGTTAGTGTGTATGGAAACACGCAACAGCCCATCTGTCTCCTTCATTGTCCCTTCAATAAATATATCTGAACATTTTTAATGGTCAGTTTATTTCACTCACTCAAACACGTCATCCCCTGGTGTGAGTCGTGTCCACGATCGGACCGACTCTCATTTCTTGTTGACCACAAAAAATCCATGATAAAAACCCATAAACATCTATTTTCATTGGGACTTTTCCCAGCAGGATTTCGTTATGTCTGTATTTTCTCTTCACTTTTGGATGAAGAGCTTCCAACAGTGGAGGTGTGTCTGGGTCTTGACCTCGGAGAATTACGAGTGTCTGAAACCCCATTCAGCTCCTCAATAGCATGTAACATAGCTGAGCGGTGGGTCGAGAAAGTTTTCACGTTGCAGAAGATTCCAAAAGCCTCAGGTTATGTGGGAGCACAGGAACTTAACCGAAGCAAAGACTGCAAACGTGTAATGCCTGTTACTGCAGGACGCTTTGACTTTGGCTATGGAGGCCAGTGAGGGACAAAAACTTTTAAAAGCACCAGAAGTAAATTCCTGAGTGTTTACTGAATCAATGAATATTTCCTGAGCTCATTAATCCATTAGTCGCTCTCCAACTTTCACATCCTTGCTGCTTCACTCCCCACTTTAATAAAGTGAAAGAGGCATTGAGGCATTGATCAGATGGAGTAAAAGACTCTTTTGGTTTTTCAGGTTCCTTGGTGTCGTTCACACTGTGCACAACAAATCACCCCACTTGGTGGTCCATGGGACAAAGCGGGTTTTGTGTCTATTAAAGCGCACTAAGGATGACAAAGTAGGCGAACTACTCCTTTAGACCGCTCAGACAACGCTGCTTAAATCATGTCGGGCTCGTTGCACGCTAACGTTTGAGGTCCGTCCTCTTGGGGCCTAATTGTTTTTAGTGTGTGTGTGTTTGTGTGTGTGCTTTTCTTAACTTAAAATGCTTCGGCCACCTTACAGGCACCAGCCAAGCATTATGCAAATGAAGAGATATGAATGCAGGCAGGGAAAAAGCATTGCCCTTGAACAGCCACTGCACATTCACCAGGAACGAACTTTCTCCCTCAAATTAAGTCAGTGAGCAAGTCCCTTCATTTAATTGCATTTATTCCAATTGACTTGGGCATTGTTCCCATTTCCCCCCTCTCGGTCTCTTCAGCATCCGATGTTACAATCTACAGAAAACTGGCTGTGAGATGTTCAAGTAGCAGAGAAGATCAGGGTTAATAGACACACGAGTCGCTCGTCTCCTTTGTTTGATGCAACAATCGCACATGGAGCAGCGACAGCGATGTGAGTTCAACGCCGCAGGTAATGGCGGGGTGGGCGGGTCCATCCATCCAGTCACCATCTGTCTGCTGAAGTGCCTTTGAGCGTAAAACAGAGCAGCTAAAAAAAAAAAATGACTGTAAAATACTGTATATGAACCAATATTTTTCTTTTAAAGACCTTCAGGGGGCTCATGGTCCAATGTCAGTCTGAAAGACACCCTAATACAGACAATGTCCCTTTTCACTATAATGCTGTTTGTCTCATGCTATCTGTCTGTTTGTTGAAAGAAACGCAATTAAACAGACAGAAGACTTTAGCAAATTTCAGTTCAAATGTCAGTGAACTAACACTGAAGACGACGAGGACCTAAAAGATGTAAGAAATGTAATAAATAACATGTTCAATGTTACTTAATCACACATCACCACTGGGAGCTACACTGGTTTCAAACGATGTCCTTAAATCAGACTTCTATTCCTCTAACGGCATCGGCTCTACATAACAGTTTAATCTGCTTTATTTGAGGCTTCTCACAGTTGCGCCTGCTCCTCTGATTCCTGAAACACCACCTCAGGGCCCCATTTCATGTGACAACCGACATCAATATGTAAGAAAACGGGAACAGGAGAACGAAATGCATGAATGACGAATCAGAGAAGAAAACATTTACAGTGCCCGTGAGAAATTAAAAGATAAAAGACGACATGCGTCCCGGCTCGTACTCCCCATTGTTGTACGAGTCAGGGTACAAAAACCAAGAAACACTGCCCTTCCTCCTGCTGCCAATCAGGAGGCTTGATCCCGTCTGATTTGGTCAGATAATGTGCACACCGCCTTGTTGCATTCAAAGTAATTGATTACAAAAATATGCGTAGTAGGTGAGAGAATATATATACACTTAAAATTCCTCAGATAGCACGGCGACTGTAGCATGATGTGGTGATGAACATTCCACACTGCAGTTTAAGAGCCGTAAGTTCATGTTCAAACCTGAAGAGAAAGTGTTTGCGCTCAGCCAGAGCTCGGCGTAAAGGTACATACCCGAGTAAACGACAGAGAAAAAAGTGGGACGCTTTTCTGTTGTCCCTGTTTGTGCAGAAAAGTTCAGCTGAGTTCATCTCTGATGCAAACTCCACCAGCAGCGAATCAGCAAAATGATGAAACAGAAAGAAAACAGAAACTCTGCTAACCTGAAGCGCTTCTCTGCATCTGCAGCTGGATGATAAAGAGCCATGTTTTCACCATGTAATGATGAAATAGCATCACAGCTAACGCTACTTTCAGCAGGAGCGTCATCGCTCAGCCTGTTATCAGCGTCTGTCACCGTCGTCTCACAGGTTAACCAGCCAGCTCAGGCCACTTCCCAGCTGCTGCTTGCAATGCTAACATTCACTTTATTCGCACACAACAGCAGAGATGCAGTGATTGGGGCCAACTGGACAAGTGAAAAGAACGCTAGAAACATGGGCGTCGGTTTGGTGACGCCTTTAGAGGTGCGTTTTCAAAAGTACGATGATGCAGTCATCTTTTTCTTTCTCTTTAGCGCAGGCAATGAAAAGTTCTGAAAGCATGCCTACGTAGCTTACTAATGACTAATACGTAAACAAAAAATGGGTCAGTCCCACGATTTTATGAAGGTATTTCCAAATAGATGTTAAACATGTCATCGCTGAGTGCCGGCCTCTGATTGGTCATGAAAGAGAGAGGGCCGTCCCATGTGCTACTGCCACACAGGAAGTGACTGTGTGGCTGTGTAGCTAGCAGCTCGTTCACCGTCTCCTACATTGTTTGTGTCACGCATATAAAACGCCGTCAGAGTCAGTTTCACACACCCGTGGGGGGCACAAATGCAAAACGCAGCAGATTTTTGTGTTTGTGCTCGTGAGACTGCGGCTAACAGCTAGTTTTTGTTGTTGACAGCCAGGCACTCAGAGAGTGTACACCTCATCAAATGCCAATGAACCAAGTTTGGGTGAAAATCATCCGGTCAGTTCTTGTGTAACGCAACTCTGGTGGAGCGAATTCACAAACCAGCAGTGAGTCAATGGTCAAATGAAGCTGTCTCTTTTCTCAGCATTGTTTTGAGCCTCAATGTTTCATAGACGACACATTTGAAATAGCTGAAAATAGCAAAGACCCTTCAACTACTAACATTCCAGGACGCATGCCAGCTGTTCCAAGGATCCGAACCACGGACAGACGTCAGGCCTCTCTGTCGTCTGTGTTATCTGAGCGACCGTGCAGCCTGGAAGGAACCACGGGAAAAGGTCCAGGAAAAAGGTGGGTCTATTGTCCCGGCATCCTGCTGGATGTGACTGATGCTCATTCTTTTTTTCCTCTTCTGTCTTAGAACATCCTCTGAGAACATCACATGGACTGGCAACAGTCATGTAGAGTTCAAAATGTCGTGATACGGCAATAATACGAGGTTGACTCTACTATAATAGTTCTCCACCCATCACCACCAATTACACTGTCACAACACCATACTGGGATAGTGGAGAGAAAGTCCAAAGTCAAATTGAAAACCAATCTTTCTCGAGGCTGAGCCACTACTACTTTGATTGAGGAAATTCTGAATGACACTGAAATTTGTCAGATTTCAGTATTTATTCTTTAAAAAAATTATTTCATTGTTTCATCGAGATCATTTTTACCTTTACCTTTAGCTTTAGCAGCTGTTGTTGTTGTTTCTTTCTGGGAAACTTTTGAAAACGCTTTCAGATCCATTTAACATAACTAAAAACTGTGGTTTTTTTCCATTAGGTTTGGTGGAGCTCTGCACTCTGCAGGCGTCTTTCTAGTTTCTAGTTCATTAGTGGACTGATTGTATGAAATTATCGGGGTCTAGCGGGAATTTAACAAAGGTGTTTTTCAGAAGTTGCCTGCTGTGTGCTGTTTTATTCTCTTTTCTTTCTCTAAGTTTAACCATGGCGATTCAGAACTGTTATTTACATTTTTTTTTCGAAGAAGTAAAATAAAATACAAAAGAAAAGTGCTATTCAGCTCACCTGTTAGGTACATTATTTACTGAGTTACTATGTGGGCAGCAGAGTTTCACAAAGGGAATACGGGCATAATGCGACAGCCCTTTCAATGACGGGCAGTTTTGGACAAATATATTTTGGTCTTTAATGGAAGCAGCGTTTTTACAAAGAGAGATGTCTTTTCACTGTCAATAGGAGTTACTATGACAGCGTGTAGTAGGCGCTTGGTTCACGCCGGAAAAAAAAATGTACGTCACTCGAGTTAAAAAAAACATTTTCTCATTCACATTCTCATTTACCATTTCTCCTCAATCGTCAAACACACGTTAGCGATATCACAATAACGGCTGTAAGGTTGGTTTAGTGTTAAAGTCTCTATGAACCAGGTGAATTATAAATTAATAAATGATCTTTGAGGGTACTGCAGCATCCCAGAGGGCAGTTTAAAAAATACAAGAGAGCATTTTTTTAATTAATGACTTTACCAGATGTTTTAATTGAGTGGAAATGTGATTAAACTCGGTCAATCAAATCCTTTACAGTGAAGGATTTGATGTGTTGATCAGACTAGCGACAGACTGAAAAAATCAGGTCTCGACATGGCATTGCTCTTGACAACGTCCCTCATTTGCATGGGAGCCGAGTCCCGACGTGGACTTTTAAAGACAAAATGAAAATAATTTTCACATGAATCAATAACATCACTGCCTTTGAATGCCGCTTGTCATTGGAAGAAAAAGCTCTCATCTTAATCCTCTTCTGTGAACCACGCGGCTCTGTGCCAACTTGACCTCCACATCATAGGCCTATTCATGTCAATCTGACACATCGCAGCTGATGGGAGCAGATCCACTTTGCCCATGACAGGAACAAGGGATTTTGCCGTAATGAACACTCCAGTTCCTCCTCCACAGAAGACCCAGCCAGTCGGTTTGTTGGCCCATTTGAATAATGACGACCAATCGACACGAGGCGCCGACGAATCGCCTGTCAATGACTCTTCTGGTTGCACATCTTGGCGCTAAGAGAAGGAGAGCGCGACTGTTGCGGACTCCTTCATTCCTTCACCGTTCCTTGCGTTTCAAGCTTGGTGTTGCGCTTTTATTTGCAGTGTTATCGTGCCCC
>CAAKHB010005070.1:11321-26506 GCA_901007665.1 Aeoliscus strigatus
TCAAACTACCTAAAAGAACAGGATGTTATTGTTTTTTCTGTCCAAAAACAAGAAACAGACAGCGTGAGCGGGGCCGCTGAATGTCTCCCTGCTGAAAAACATGACTTCTACCAAAATAGAAGCTGTTGAAATTGTGCTGGAGCATCAAGAGAAGCCAGCGTACCAACGAGAGGAAAACAGCTCTGAGTTCGTGCCAAGACAATTAAGCGAGTGCACATTCAGCGCATGAAGACAGAACTGCTCATTAAGAGGATGGAGCTGACCCCCGCCGAGAGGGATGCTCAGGTACCTTGGCAGGAGGTGTGCAGCGGTGGCAGCATGTTGTTGTGTTATTTCTTTCTATTTGCAGCGCTCAGGGCCCCCCAGTTCACACATGAGCACACACTGCTGTTACTGCTGTTCATTGCTCCCTTGATATTTGTGCGTGGTCTTCAACGGCATGTGAACTGAGCATACATGTGCAAGGGGTAAAAACAAATGAAGGAGAGGGGCAGCGGCTCCCTCCGGCTGGGGGCACACGTTGCTGCAGCTTTGTTCACGGCGTCCGCACAAAACGCTTGTGAGGAAAAACGCGCAAAATTCGTGTTATCAGCTGATCGCAGCTCTGTCTGTGTGGAGCACATGAGTGTGTGTGTGTGTGTGTGTGTAGACGAGTGTTTGTGAGAGGGAGCTGTATTTTTAACAGGAAACAGGAAACCAGAAGTCATAACAGGATGTCCCAGGTTTTCATACTGTACCTGATGCGTGGGTGGCTACTTGGGGGTAACCCATTTACAACCCTATGAAGCTATGAGCTATGAGAAAGGCCAGGAAACTCCTCTCTAAATATAACCTTAGAGTGTGTGTTCCACGTTTGTGGGCAACCTGACTGTTGTTCCACCTCCATGCTGTTTGTCCTACTTCTGAACAGGCAGCAAAGCAAACATTGTTTGATGTTTCATGCAGAGCAGCGATATGATCACCTCCCTGCCAAGCACGCGTGCCATCTTTCCCCAGGTGTACTGTCGCCGCGTCAATCTGTGACGGGGTTTGTCATAATGAGGTTGACGTGCAGGCACTGCCCCAACATTCCGTGTCGGAAACGTTTGCAGATATAAAATGTCCTGGATGTGAGACAGCCTCCACTGCTCTCTGGACTGTTTCATGCTCATAACACTCTGTGATATGTTGTCAAGTCAGATTTGAACAGCACCGACTCAGCCACCTCGTGACATGTAGCATGTTGTGACAAAAGAGCAGGTCTTCAGAGTTAATGACATACAGGTGGGTATGTGTGCAATGCATGTGAGCGTGTGTGTGTGTGTGTGAGAACCACAAAGTGGATCGGCGTTTTCTCGTAAAGGCCCTCACAGATGTTGTTGAGGTTGTTTCCCCTAAAACCAGCTGAGGTTTTCACTTGAAAGTCACTGAATAAACAGTGACATTAACTGCAGCCGTGTCTACGTTTGCACTCAGGTTTGGCTCATGAATACAGCAGGCGGCCATTTTTGTGGGTTTAAAATGCAGCGGGTGGGGGATATTTTTTATAGGCTTTTATACGCTTCGATGGTACATTTTGAAACAGATGTTTCCTGTCTAACAAAATGAAAACATGTCATATCTGATCATTCAATTATTTTAATTTTTTCTAACTTCATTGAACACTTAGTCAACTGTACCTGCACTAATAAAGCTGTTTCAACATGAAATGTCGTTTTGAGGAACAAAGACATAGATAAAGGTGCTGAATCAAGATATTCTAGCTGTGGTGTAAGTGGGTTAGAGGGAATGTAGCGCCAGGGACACCGTCGGTGTTAAAGCGTTGACCTGGCATGATTTTGGAGGTGGTAGGAAGCCGGAGTACTCTGAGACAACCCGCGCCGACATGGGGAAAGAAAACTCCATAGGCCAGGAATCAAACCAGGGAGTGTGCGAGTCTCTGTGAGGTGACAGCGCCGACCACTGCGCCACCACGTCGCCCATATACAGTATCTGTATGTGTATGTATACTGTACATGTAAAAGCATCAGCAGGAGTCAGACACAACGCAGCAAACACCAGCAATTGCTCGCATGCCTCCAATTGCATCTCATCTCAATGCTGCAAGAGAGAAGGCAATGGAGTGGAGGGAGTGGAGGGAGTGGAGGGCAGAATGTAGAATGACATCACCAGTTGGATCGGTTGGAACACTGGCCAGATATAAAGAAGTATACCTCACGTCTTCATGGGTCTGTCTTGAATTTGACACGTTCAGGAATTACACATCATCACTGGATTGTGTCACAGCACCCTGTCACCCTCTCTCAAGAAGTTAGAGACGGTGGCATCAGGATTACAGGGAACACAGCCAAGAACCAATGTTTTACCTTGAAATTCTCCAACGTGTTCATCTGGACTGGGGTCACCAATAGGGAAGTGGTCATACCCCTCACCACCTGTCCATTTCAATGTCTTCTGGTTGGACACATTTGCCAGCAGACATCTGTGGACAGAAATGATGGCCCTAGGCTGTGCACAGATACTTGTGGGTGGATAGAACCAACATATCTTGAGTTTGACAGTTCGTCGCCTGCCACAAACAGTGGTGCTGTGCTCGTTTTGAACTGGAGAACAGCTATATTTCATTGTCCTTGTTTTCACAGCTTCTACCAGCCAATAACAGCCATGGCTGAGACCCCACACAGGCTTTATTTTATAGGTCCTATTATAAAATATAGAAGAATAGTACAATTAAGGCAAGCTGTGGTTTGTCAAGAAATTAAGTAATCCTTGAGTAAATATCTATCTAAATGTAAAATCAGGTAAACTCAAGAGTGTGTGTGTGTGTGTGTGTGTGTGTTATACATTTGTTATCAGTTCTTCTGTTTGATTTCTGTTTTTCTGAATAGTGATCATTGGGTTTAGATTCCCTTTATTTATTTGAATTTTGTGTGGACTCCAGGAACATTTGTCATCTTCACGGTGAAGACTAATGACGATCCATCTTAAACAATAACCATCATGAGATATGAGCATCCTGCTGATAGGGGTCTTAGCTGGGAGTGACAGCAACAGTGCCATTGGCAGAGAGAGACCTACGACAGCATGTATCTGCCTGAGAACGCTTCAGTTGTCAGAGACAGTGCTATAGTTTGACGGCAGCAGGAGAAAACACAACAAGGATGGGAGGAACGATAATCAGTGAGAGTAACAGGTGCACATTTGTTTTCCAGTTGCCAGTAAATTGATAGAATACAGTCAAATAGAATGACCTTACTGACCCTGTGAGGGAAATTGTCACTTTACAGCTGCAAACATTTAGGTGAAAAAGATAAGTCATAAATTACTGGCAAATCTGGAAAAAAAACATATAAAAGAAACATAGGTACAAAGAGAAATTTGAAGTAAATAAATGAAAATATTGTCTCCTTCTTAAAAATATTGGCCTAAGCAAAAGTTTACAAAGTTACTCGTTGCTGTTTTCTGAAAATACGACACAGACCGTTAGTTTAAGGAGGTGACCATATAGGAGGTGGTTCTCAATAAAGACCACGAATGAGGAACGTGTAACGCTACGTCGTTTTACTGACTGATGGAAACAGCACCCTACTGGTCCACATGTGACCAATGACCATCTCTTCTCCTCTCTTCATTCTGAATTTACCCTAAACGAGCTTCTGAAGTCGCATCGTGTCTGAGAAACAGAAGTGCACGCAGGGAACCCGCTGGGAACCCGCAGGGAAGAGCCTGTCCTGAACATTACGTTGGAACATACTTGGGCGTTCCAGCTGTCAATCAAACGCTCCTCGCCTGCTATTGGTCCTCCCTCCGATATTATCATTCCATCCTCCGCTGGTCCAGTCCGTTGGCTGTTCGGTTTCCTCATCCGCCCCTCGACATAGATCCCCGCGATTCGGCTCTCAGAACGTAACGTGCCTCGTATGCCGACTCAAACCAACGACATTGTGCGGTGTTTGAGACTCCGCTCGTATTAATCCACGAGCTGTCGAGGCGTCTTTGGTCAGGTTCCTTCGTGTTCAGTTGAAATTGGACACCGCTGATGTTTCTGCGTCCTCCCGGCTGTGCTGCGGAGGGATACTTCGTTGGAGCCGACAATGTGCAGGCTGTTAAAATGTCTACTTGGAAAATGAAATGGTTTTAATTTCAGTAACGTTACTAAAACGGAGTAACGCGGGAGTAATGGTGCGTGAAAGAAACGTGTTGTCAGTTTCGTGACGAAGACTACAACGAAACGAGTCGGCGGAAGGGTTTATTCGGTCTTTCCTCATCCTCCTCAAGCCCAGTCCGGACCACGGGGGAACGGATCCTACCCCCAACTTTGTTTTTCTCTTCACTCCGACCCTGTGACGTTATTTCTCTACGTTGGATGCGACAACATCGACCCCAGGTAAACGTGCGTCCACACACACGGTTATTACCAGCATATGCACGTCAAGAAGCAGTAGTACCTGGAGTCCAGGCGACTTTTAAGCACATTTTCAAGTTGGACGGAGCAGCCGCCGCCGTGAAAAGCGGGGTGTCGGGGTTGTCCTGTTCCGTCGGTCCGAGCAGAGTTCGCAGCATGACTGTTCTGACCGACCCGGAGCCCGTGAGCCGTGGAAAAGTGGTCTTTGTTCCCGTCAGTGGACCGTGGTGGTATATTAGCATACTAGAGCACGGAGTTAGCTGAACGCAGGGACCTGCCACACATTAGCCCGAACATGTCCGAGGGTCCTACGGTCCCAGTGGGAGCGGAATTGACTTCCACCTGTTACCCGAATGTTTCTGGTTGGGACTTCTCACTTTTAAAACCCTCGGTCCAAGTATTTTTTTATTTGTATTCAATTATTTTTTTTTTAATGGGGGTGGGGGGGCTCCGCGGCCCCTGCCACCAACTACCACCACCGATGTATCGTTAGCAGCAACAACAAAGCAGCTCACGTCTACATTCACACAAAAGAATGTTTTACAGATTTGTCTTAGCTTCCTCATCTGCCCCCTATGAGGCACCAGTTTAAAGTTTGTTGGGCCGAGTCTTTGTGTTCATCAGCGGGTCCTGGTCGACCGGGGGTGGGGGGTGTAGGGGGCAACAGGTTAGAGGTCCTTTTAAATGTCTGCAGGATGGTGACCCACAGAAACCGTCTGTCTAAACCACGATTGGTGTCTTCAAGAGGTGCTGTTTGCTTTGAACTTCTCCTCGAACAGGACGGCCCTGTGAGGGGGTGCTCAGCCCTCGGCCCTGGCTCATCTCTGAGGAGGGGCTAAACACTCAACCCCCATTTTGACCTCAGCACAATAAAACAGGACTCATCAGATTGTGTCGTTCCAAGGTTTGAGGTAGTTCCACTCTGCGTATGTGGATTGTGTCATTACTGCGCTTTGTATCACTACAGAGATTCATGAGTCATCTGTCATAGTTACCATGTAATCAACCAGCAGGGTTTATCCACCCTGTCATCCCGCTAAATAAATCTGTGTCTATAGATATGTCAATCCACAAGTTGTTTACAAAGCGACTGTATTAGTTTTCTAATCCCAGAGTTTAGCCCTTTGTCAGGGGGATGTGTCTCTGTTGGCCAGTGTGGAGTGGACGCGTTAACAGTAAGGTTTTTTTTTTCAGCTTCCTCAGCAGTGGTTCTGGCCAGCCCCCTTTTATAGAAAATATTGTTGTGATGCTTAATTTGCTCCTAAATCAATTCATCGGTTTGATTGCCCAATAAAGATACTTGTTGCTTTTTTTGATAGCTAAAGCCTTAGTAACTGGAGCTACTTCAATTGTGCACACAAAAAATATATTACAATCCCGTTTATAGACTTTTGTCAGCTTTTTGTGAGCTTGACAGAAAAAAAATTGATTTCGATGGGTAATTATTAGTCAAAAGATTGTTGCGCTGTCCCCAAATGGGACCTCTGTGTGACTGAAATAACCACAATTTACCACTGTAGTTCATATTACTTTGCTTACCTGCTAGCCATGCGTATCCTCTTAATCCATTATAGGGCCCTATAATTGTTTTTCTTTTTTAAAGATCCAAATTCTGTTTGATTTTTTTTTTTCCTCAAATTACGTTTTTTCTGTTTTAGTTCTTGGGATTTTTTTATTACCTTATACTGTTATGTTAGTCCTAAAAAGGGTGTATTTTTAATATCAATGATGAAAATGTACACAAATTGTATAGGAATGATGTTAATTTCTTGAGGTAGCAAACATCACATTTATAATATATACAATATTACTGGAAAGCTTTAAACTGTTCAGCAACTGTTCATCTACTTGTTCATCTACTTGTTCTTCATTAGCCTTGTCTTTTAAGTAAACAAAAAAGGGCCAAAAAACATCTTTTTCCAAGTTATACATAAGTACTTCATATCACAATCATTTTTACCATGCAGTACATGAAATTGCATCAAAAACAAGGCAAAATACAGCAAGCACTTCCTAAGTGATGGCATTCACGTTGACGTTGTCATCATGCAACAACAACCAAAACATTTTATTATAGGTCACTATGTCAGAAGTAACTGAAACAGAAATTCACGTTGTAGGACCAGTTAGTCCTTGGGAGCTAACTAACTTTGTTCATTTAAGCCTCCCACCTGTCAGAGACATCACATGACTGTCAGCCTCTTTGTCAGACAAAGTCCTCAACTCTTTTCTTGAGTCTGAAGACTTGAACGCAGCAGCAGCAGCAGTAACACACGTTTGTGGGGACGTGGTGGCCTTGCTAGTGTTCCATTCATCATTGCACTTCTTGGCTTCTTCACGTAGCTTGTGGACAGGTGGTCAAGCACATGTATATTTGCGCTTCCAGTCAACAGAACGTTGACAAAATAAGAGTTCACCCGACACATAATAGTCATCAAGTAACTACTTGTCTCGCTATTGAGGGCTAAGCATTTTTGATTTGGTTTACCCTTTATTTAACCCGGTAAGATTCTTATTTAATTCTTTAATCCTTAAATACTTATTTACATTGGCAACATGACAAAAGACACAGCCTTTTGACGGGATAGGGGGGGGCTAAGGGGAAAAATAAAAACAAAGACAAGTTGAGACAAGCTAAGAGCAAGACAAGACAAGAAGAAATAAACAGTAACGACAACAAAGTGCCCTCTCTCTCTCTTTCTCTCTGTCTCTCTCTCTTTCTCTCTGTCTCTCTCTCTTTCTGTCTCTCTCTCTTTCTCTCTGTCTCTCTCTCTTTCTCTATGTCTCTCTGTCTCTCTCTCTCTCTCTCTTTCTCTCTCTCTCTCTCTCTCTCACTCTTTCTCTCTCTCTCATTCTCTCTCTCTCACTCTATCGCTCTCTCTCTCTCTCTCTTTCTCTCTCTCTCTCTCTCTCTCTCTCTCTGTCTCTCTCTCTCCCTCTCTCCTCTCTCTCTCTCTCTCTCTCTCTGTCTCTCTCTCTCTCTCTCTCTCTCTCACTGTCTGTCTCTCTGTCCCTCTCTCTCTCTGTCTCTCTCTCTCTCTCTCTCTCTGTCTCTCTCTCTGTCTTTCTCTCTCTCTCTCTCTGTCTCTCTGTGTGTCTCTCTCTTTCTCTCTGTCTCTCTCTCCATCTGTCTTTCTCTCATCTCTCTTTCTCTCTCTCTCCCTCTCTGTCTCTCTCTCTGTCTCTCTCTCTCTCACTGTCTGTCTCTCTGTCCCTCTCTCTCTGTGTGTCTCCCTCTCTCGCTCTGTCTCTCTCTCTCTCTGCAGTCATAAGTGCTGGTCTGAGAAGCAGTTGCAAATGTCAGTAAACGTGGTCGTGAGGAAGTGCTTGAAGGCTGACTTGGGGATGAAATGAGCCGACAAAGTCAGCGCCATGGCCATGCTTTGAATGTTTAGTTGGGGCAGGGAGGGCTACAACGGCAGCCTCGGGTGGGGTTGAGTCACCCATATTTTCCCCAGACATACATTCCCCTCCAACACAAAAACATTGTTTCCTTCAAAACATGTACAATTCTGTGAAGTTCTGTGTTAAAATTAGATTCTGATTTAATTTGCAAATTCCACTTCTTTTATTGGACATTGATTGAAATACTTGGAAACGCACAATTCCAACCCCAGAGATTTGTTAGAGGATATTACAAGACTGTTTTTATGTAACTTTCTCAAAACCTCAAATTTGTTGTTACCAGCCAGTGAAGTTATGTTATATGTATGGTTTCTAGACATTTTAGGACATTGGCCATTTTCCCAAAATATTCACATTGCGTGTGTGGAGAGACAGAGAGATGGAGGAGATGACAAATTATAAAATATGGTTTCCCACCCTATTTAGGGTCAAGACAACTCTAAATTCAGCTGCTCATCAGCCGTAGAACACTGATGATACCTGTGACTGAACCATGGTCACACATGTTAGAGGTGGTGTACAGGGGGAAACTCCTGGCTAGATGATTTCCACCATGGTTGATTTTCTAATGGTTTATCCAGAAAGGACTACTTGGACATTGATTCTCTCTCCTGAGGCAGACTCAGTTTTTTGGTGTTACTGTACCATGTCTAGACTGATGACCTGATCCTGCGTCAGGCTCCTTGTATTTGATTGTTTTACCGATCTTTGTCACAGCCGTGGTACAGCATGAATCATCATCAAATTGTGTAGCTCAGGAGGTGTTGAAGTGAAATGAAATGATCATTATAATGTAATGTTTGCTTTTGTAAGCAGTGTGCTGATTGTAATATGTCATAAGAAATCTTTAGCAAAATGTTTTGATCATTTTTTGTATCATTCCTAACAGCTGTAAACTACTTAACTGTGCCTTGTTTAAACGTTTTGAATCAGTTTGACTCAAGGCAACACAAGGCACAGGTTTTGTTTTTGTTCCCACATGCGCCTTTGTCTTATGAATGAAAGGGAGAACCTTCCGTCATCAAGAATGGCTGATGAGAATTTGGTTGTATTATAATACAGTTTCTATGGGAGTGCTCCTATTCTGGTCATCTCATTGTCACATCTGAATCCAGAATGTTACCACATGCAATTTACGAGACTTTGGCATGACTTACACAAGAAAAATAAACCTTTAAATAAACAAACACAATGTAATGTGCACTTAATGCACATGTTCCTCCCTCCCACCTCTACTGAAATCTGATGCCTTCCTTGTTGCTGCCTTGGCTCGTCAGTGAATTGTTCACTGCTGGCAAGACAGACAATAAAGGCCCAGTTAACTCAGTAATGGAGAAAAATAATGATGAGTAACCACACAACTGAACTAGATTATGAAGAATGACTTCCCGGTGATTGATTGTGTAGTCACAGACTATGAAGACATACATACCATGGGCCATTTTAACGACCAGGTCACAATGCCACATGCTGTAAATTGCACATTATTTCCTGAGGTGAATTCCTCAGGATGCCGACCATTAACCTGTCAAAGTCTACTGACATCTAAAATCTAAATGAACACAAAACCCCCCAGTGAATGTCAATGGAGTCGGTCATAAGTCATACCCCAGTCATCGTGTTGTTGGGGAAACATGGGGTTGGTTTGGAGTACAGCATAAAGCTAGAGAGTTTCTAGCTGACTAGCTTTTACTTGACAGGAGAGTAAACCATTTCACACATGGTCCAAATGTACTCCCGTCCCCCTTACCTCTGCCTGCAGTGGCCTGCTGAGACTGAAAGGGACGCGTGAACAGCAGCGGAGAATGGCCGCAGTGGGAACAGACAAGGAGCTCAGCGACTTGCTGGATTTCAGCGCGGTAAGACTACCTACTTTTGTCCATTACAAATCTCATGTACATTCTCAAATGGCCTTGTGTTAATTTGAGGGTGTGAAACGTGAATAGAAGGTCATAGAGCATACGGGTACAGGTGAGTGAGACAGCGGTAGCTTTGCTTTGATTGAGGCTTTATAGGTTCTACTGTATCCTATGCCAGTTTAATTTACCTTTTTGTTTTTGTTATTTTTTTGTTTTTTTCCCTGTCGTTACAGATGTTTGAACTCCCAGTTTCAAATGGCAAGAATCGGCCAACTACTCTCGCTAGCAGTCAGTTTGGAGGTTCAGGTGAGTAGAAATGAAACCCTGTCATTGGTGTCTCCATGGTCCCTTTGGCTTCAGTGTCAGTCTTGTCAGTTTCTTTTTGTTCATTATTCTTTTTTGGTATTGTGAGTGTCTCTATTCCCCTGTCCTCCTAGAAACAGTTGTCTAGTTGAATTTCCAGATAGAAACTCTGAACAGATTGCTATTGGATTTGTTTTTGTTGTGTGTAGATTGTGAATCATCCCAGACCTTTTGGTGTCTCTTCTCTTACCCTCTCAGCTGTTGCCATTCAGTCACTTGGAACAAAGGCAGAGGGGTGGGGGTTGATGGGAACAAACCAATTAATCCTCCCTTATTCTCTGATCTCACATGCTCGTTTCCACCTTGAGTCATTATCCATCCTCAACTTGGTTACCAGCCCAAACCAGGTAAACTTTTAGACAGTTGGAAAAGGTGCCGTAGGGCTGAGGTCCACAAACTTTTTGTCAAAAACTCAACAACAACATCAACATACCAACACAGTTTTTGAAAAAGGTTGAGGACCTCAGGACTTCTGCTCTTTCACACTGAAGGAAGTGATTTCGGCAACTTGCAAGTTGCCTCCTAGTCGCTACTTGAGGTTGTCATCACAGGATGCCTCCTAGTTTCCACCCATTGGAGGGGGGGTTCTTCTGTTCATTTAAGGACACTTGCATGTTCTTTTGTGACGTCAAGGGGCTTTCAAAAGGAGGCTCATAGATGCTATCAATCCATCGGCTGCCTGTGGCTTTGTCCCTTGACGTTACCGTACTCCACCCAGTACCTATTCTTAAACACCAAACCGTTGTCACCTTCACAGGAAAAATGTGGTGTTTTGTTGTAGTAGCTTGTTGGAATTTCTAAACCACCTATTGCTGGTAGATTGAGTTTACACCACTTGATTCATCCATCAGGGTCTTTAGCTGTTGGGACAAAGGATTTGAAGACATGCTGAGTGTGTGGATGGACAGTGGAAAGGGGAAGAAGCAGTGCTGTCCTGGAAAGTCTTAACAATCGGAGTTCATTGTCACCTACTTCGTTGTGGGTGGATCGGGTTGATCTGAACTGTGCAAAACGTAATAGCTACTTTACATTATTTTAATAGGAAATACAGACTACACTTGGAGTCTCCTCGTCACATCTGTCTGTGCAGAGATAACCCACAGCAACACTCATCAGAGGGATACGACAGTAAACAGCTGCAGCCTGTTGCTCCCAATGTTGCAGAGAATTTTTAGAAAAGCTAAGTGAGTTTGAATTTTAGTCTGGTCTACTAAGCTAATTAGTCTGATCTACTAATCTACCCTACTTTTTCTTTCCAAAAGAAATCAAAGGAGAGTCTTTTGCGAAAATGTTTTCATTCATACACAAGCTTGTGTGTCAGTTTATGAGGTCAGATCTGCCTAACTTCAAGGAAGTATTTCAGAGGTAGTATCAGTAAAGTAAATTTGTTGGAAAACTCTTTAAAAGTGTGTTTGCAGAAGCCTGACTTGGTCCAATTGTTAGACTTTTTTTCAGTATGGTCCAGGTTCAGGGTATGCAGAGGTTTGAACTGGTACGGCAGTAAGGATCTCTGCTCTGCTCTCGTTGTCATCACTCAGGTCCGTTGGATCCATTCCACTGTACTTTCATTTGTTCGTCAGTGGAAACCGAGAATCCTGAAATGTATTTTTAAATCATGGTTGGGTCTGAAATGCGGAAGGAAAGATAGACATTTGCATGAAAGGTTCAATTTTTCAACACAGATGTGTAAGTGAAACACAGAGAAAACACAAAAAGTACAGATCCTGTTTAATTTTACAATTGTCAACACATTGAATTGAGCGTGGCTGTTGTTTCACATAGGGTCAGTACATGGACGTGTTACTGTAACATATACTGTAAATGTGGGGGGGGGCAGTGAACAAGGTCTGTGTTATTGTGCACTCTTGTCTATTTCATTAACAGTGTTCACTCTCTGGAGAGTTGATGTGACATCATACTTGGCGTCGTTGTGACTCAAGGGAAGGAAGAAGGCGTGTAGACAAAGCGACACACTCAGTTATAGGTGCCGGAGGCACTTTTCCTGTAAAAATGAAGACGTGTCTCGTATGTGCTGGAGTTATGACTCAGGCTGGATGTCTGTTTCCAGTATCTCTTCCTTTGTAATTATAGACTAGCCGTGCTTAAAGGGGCGTTGCACGTAGCGAGGAGAAGTGCAGTGGGGTTGAGTCTGTCTGATGTTACTCACCCTCTCTCCATCTTTCTTTTTCCAGTCCTGTTAGTCTGGCTGAGGAACACCACACCATTATCTCAGAGTTTTGGCACTTCTCATGCCTCTAATTGGAAAGAATTGAATTAAGTTTTGTATGTTTAATTCTTGATTGACTGCATGGACCTGACGTCATAATTAGAATGTTAGTTTGGTTTGTTGTCCCCAGGTTGGCTGTACCACATTGTGAACGGTGCAACAACACTCCACAGTAATATGTTCAACTGTCCAAAGCACTCAGAGGTTTGTAGACACCTAGACCACATAGTTTGTGGACACAACCCGCTTTCACAGTGAGACCACTGAGACGTTCACCCAGCTGCTGGAGCCCACCGCAGCTGAGAAGATGCTGCTGGCCTCCGCTGAGCAGTAAAATACTTCTACAGATGCCTGAGAAAATACCGACAGCACTGACTTTTTTGTGTGTTTGTACAGAGTCAGTGTGACTTCAGAACAGTGCATCCTTGGGGGGGGTCACAATATCAACACTGACCGCAGCATATTTTTAATTACTACTACTGCTTGTAGTTTTTCCAAATTGGGTAAAAGCTCATTTTACTCCAGAGCTGTACACACAGCATACTGATTCTCTCTCTCTCTCTCTCCCTCTCTCCCCAAACACACACACACCCCCTCACCCTCACCCTCAATGAACAGACCCTCTGTGAATTGGTTTGTATCATGTGTGCAGCAGATACAAGCAAACAAAACAGTATCTGCCAGTGGAAGACCATCACTAGGGAGCATCTGGTCTACGCGCTCCAGCAAATGTGTGGCTGTGACAAGCTTCACTAACTCTGGACCCTCCCCACGTACTCAGTTGGATACATGGTACTCGATCATGTCTTGTCTGTGACTTTGACTGGACCCCCCCCCACCACCACCACCACCTCGGACTGTGTGATGTTGAGCCGTAGCTGAGGTGGTTGATGCTACTCAGCAAAACTGTTCACCACATTCCTGTCCTCAGCTTCCTGTCACCTGTTGACACAGTATCAAAGTCGTCTGAGACAGTGTGCAGGTGGCAGCTCTGTGAACACTGTTGAAGTCTCCTGAGGTGTCCCTGCTCCCCTCTGTGATGTCATACAGTACCTGTTGCTCCTTCAGGACTTGTCAGTCAACGAACGCTCCACCTGCCAGTCCGGGGGCTCATGCCTGAGGTGTTGGAGCACCTGCTCTGATGCCAGACCAGGACTTTCAGCCTCCTCAGTCAGTGTGTGACGTTTGACCAAGTGGCTGTTCTGTCGTCATTGGGGGGTTTTGGGTGTTTTTTCTTTGGAGCAGAAGAGAGACACCGGCCCAGACTGTGGTTAAAGGTGCCCTGAAAAATCAACCACAGCTTCTGTTGAGGTCGCCTGTCTGTCTCTGTCATGGCAACGCTAGGTTTATCTGTGAACAACCCTCATTTGTCCTCATTTGTCCTCTGTGAGCACCCTATCAGGGAGTGTCCCATCAGTTAGGAAGCTGGGGATCAAACCTGTGGCCCCTCATCCACTCAGGTAAACTATGTTTGTCATGTTGGAATGAATGTGTGTGAGTTAGTCTCATGTTTCCTCACTCCAGAAATGTCTGAGTTGGGAAGCTGCATTTTCTATTGCAGTGAATGAGACCTTGATGAGGTTATGAATCAGATGTTGGCGCATCGGTTGAGTTCACGCCATGACCAGGGAAACCTGTGGTTGGCGTTCAAAGCTCCGCTCTATACTTATGGATTTAGAGCCGTTTATAATTGGCTGTCCCAATAACGTGCAGAAAGCTGTCAAACCCTGTACTTTGGAGATTGGAGCTCTCTCTTTAAATGAAAAAGAAACCCAATGAGCCGTGTGAGTATTTTAAACCTTAAACAATGGTTGGGGGTGTTAAAACATGACCTCCCTCTGTGATGGTCACATTGAAATGTATCAGTTTCTTCCCTGTAGTACACGATGTCAGAGTGTAGTAGATATCGTCTCATGAACGGATCACCTTTTCAGTGTCGATGTTCCTGGCTCTCCACATCTCAGGAATCTCAACAGTTCTCCTGGAGTTTGTCTTCATCGTCTCTGAGTGACAGTCGACCGCAGAGAGGACTAGACGTCGTCTCTGCCGTCTCTTATTCCACGGGTGTCGTGTATATAGATCACAGTTGTCACCTCGATCCAGCAGCTCACGGCGCTGTGCACCATCATTCTGCCATACTGCTGATCCTGTCACGATTCTAGCCTGCCTCTACCCCCCATCATCTCCCTGCTCCGCTTTTTAATTAGACAACAAAACAAAAAATGAATATTCATGGCGCCCAGCTTCATTAATATGCACAATTATGCAAATCAGTGCGCAATTAAGCTTCAGCCCCCACCCTCCCCACCCCCCAGAGAGGCTGTGTTCCAGTACTGGAGGAGATTGAGTGAAAGGGGACACGCAGGAATTTCTGCTTCACCAGTCTTCAGCATGCACCCCTGAAAGGTGATTGAGATCTGTGTCACAATGAAGGACTAAACGTCGGACCGGAGATGGTCTGTGGATGGCTGTTGCCATGGAACGCGTCTGGAGACTGGTACTGGGTGGTGTTGTTTTTTCTTCTTCCTCCAGTTCATTTCCACACCATGTGACAGCTGTCAGAATGTGATCTGCAGCTCTGCGTGAGCTTTGTGAACGTTACCTGTGTTCATCTGGGACAACTTCATCAACCTATAAAGTTTCTTTCCAATATTTTGTTGTTTCTGGGTGTTCTGACCTAATTCTGTCTTCCAGGTGCTGATGGAAGGAGTGGGTCTGGTCCCTGGGGGGCAGGAGAACAGAACAGTCCATCTTTCGGCCAGGGGAGGGTACGGACAAACCTGTTGACTGAATTTAGTAGGATGATAGTGTGTGTGTGTGTGTGTGTGTGTGTGTGTGTGTGTTGTCTGTGTGTGTGTGTGTGTGTTGTCTGTGGATCAAGTGTGTATTTGTTTGCTCAGGACCAAACATGTAGACGGGGTTGGGTATCCTGTGCCGATTCAGTCTG
>CAAKHB010005070.1:26526-40686 GCA_901007665.1 Aeoliscus strigatus
ATTATTGCCACCTGCTTGTTTGTGTGTGTGTGTGTGTGTGTGTGTGTGTGTGTGTGTGTGTGTGTGTTGTGTGTGTGTGTGTGTGTGTGTTGTCTGTGGATCAAGTGTGTATTTGTTTGCTCAGGACCAAACATGTAGACGGGGTTGGGTATCCTGTGCCGATTCAGTCTGTCCTTGTTTTTGTTCCTTCTTCTTCTTTTAGTTTAAATTACATTGATGTCCATTCATCTTTACCCCCCTAACGTCTCTACTTTCTCCCCCACAGGGTTATGGCAGTGAAGGCATCTACATTGAGCAGGAGGGCATTGCCTCTGGCCCCATGTTTGGATCAGGGATGGGTGGTAAATGTTTTGAACCTGTTAAGACCAATTCGGAGCCCTGTTTCTTCACATGGTGCATTCCCATGAGTCCCAGGCAGCAAATGTGTGTATATGGGGCAACATTCAGTGAGTGGTAGCACCGCAGTGGTAATTAAAAGGTGCTTATATCAATATACAGCTAACCTGAAACAATATGTAGTTTCCCGGGGGGAGCACATGCTCATGGGTTGGACATGAATGTTCCATGTCTTGTAGACTGTATGCTGAGGTGGCAGCGTGAAGGCAGCAGGGTAATCAGGGAGGAGGAGTTTGTTTGTTCAACGTTGGGTGGGGGGAGAGGTTGTAAAGGGCACCCATGCACAAACAGGGTTCTCCCTTGGGATTACATCGGCCTATAGCTGTGCTCTCCTTAACGGTTGTGGGGTGGGGGGTGCTCAAATAGCCCCCGAACCATTTGTAATGGGCCAATTTGTTGTTGTTTTGGTGTCCGGAGCCATAAATACCACACATCATACGTATATGTTGACACAGCAGATGGAAGGCACCCAAATGGAGGAGGAATGGCCAGATTGGGAATTAATATTCACATAAAAGCCCGATTGTCACCACGGTGGCCTGATTTTATTTTCCTGTCTCCCAGCAGGGAAGGCTGAGCGAGCTGCGTATGCGTCATTTGCTGCCCAGGTAAATGAGTTAGACAGGCAGATGTTGGGCTGTCAGCTCCTCCCTCCTCATGCTCCTCACTCATTTTTCTCATCAGCATCACTTCAAACGTACTTCCTTATTCAGCGCAAGTTTTGTTTGTCTTCTCACTGCAGGCGGGCTACCTGCCCAGTGAGCTGCCCGTTCCCAGTACTGATGCTCTTTCCCCATCTGGCTTGAAGCCCAATTCGCAGTTTTATCCAACTTATGAGGGGAACAACTCTCGCAGGCGACCCGCACAAGACCCCATTGGTAAGACTCACTGTCTGAGAACGGTTGAAACGCCCAGTTTTCAGCTGGCTCCTTTACCATTGTTTTTTTTTTTTTAAATTGTGTGTGTATTTTAATGTACCTCACGTCTCCTCCAAATGAAATGAAATGAAATCTGTATAAAAGTATCTGAGAGATTTCACATCTGTGCACCTACAGAAGGTGACTGAATGCCATCAGATTAGAATACTGTCTTTAATGAGCTGTCACATGACAGATGGACAGATGAATCCTTCCATTGTACAGTTACTTTTTGAAGCATCTGACACTGTTCCACTGTCTGTGATTCCTCCCATCAGAACCACAGCCAAAAAAGATCAGGAAGGTGCCCCCTGGCCTGCCCTCCTCGGTAAGTGCCGCCATCCACAAATGCTGCGTTCTGCATTCAGTCCATGGGAGTTCCCACACCATGTCCGTTGTCATATTCCATTTGGCATCTCGGTCGTCTCATTGGCTTGCAGAGCAGCAGACTGGCCTCAGTGGAGGACGTTCAGCTGCTTCAGCTGTGGATCTGCACCACTGGCATAAAAAAGAAGAGGGAAAAAAGCCACTGGTTCGCCCAGTCCCTCATTTGTAGTGTATTTATAGTGTGCTGTGTTTGAGGGCCCTTTACTTTACAGCCACATTCTCCTCCTCCTCCAACTCCGCTCCATAGATCACCGAGGGGTTGGATGCTCCTCGCTCCCTCCCTGTCTCTTTCCTCTTGTTCTCCGTTTCTTCCTATGCCCCCTCCCTTCTAACCCCACAACCCACAGACCCTCCCACTCGCCACCGCCATGAACAACAGCTCTCCCCTCTCCCTCCCCTTCCCCCTCCCCCATCCCTCCATCCCAGCTGCCAGTGGAGTTGGCTGCCATCCAGAATTCGGCAGATGGTTCAGTAATTAGGAGTGCATCTCTGCGCTCCCTCTTCTCCTCTCCCCTCGTACTCCTCTGCGTTTTCTTTCTGTGTAATCTAATTACGGAAGAAAACTTAGCTCTGTTTAAATCCGACGAGTTGGACGATTGGTTTTCACGTACAATAGACTTGATGAAGAGGAATGATGTGACCGTCCCCTGTGCCAGGATCCAGCTGTATCCACCATGTCAGTCACTCAGATACAGTTTGTGCCTACGACACGTATTCTTATGGCAGCCCACTTCTCTCCACGGACGCTGCACGCTCAGTTCGTAATGAGCCGTGTTCAATGACAACACGAGTTGAATTAAGAAGGAAACCTAAAGTGTACCTGTCGGCTGATTGGTGCTGAGATGAGAATGATAAAATGCCGCTGACATGTCTGACTCTGATGCATGCACATTTGGACATTTTACACAATGGTTTTTTGTACTTTTGATACATCATGTGTTTTATTGACTGTACTTTTCCTCGGTATATAAATGTAGATGTCATTATATGTGTACGTGTTGCCTTCAGCCCCAAATACAGAATCGGTCAGATGCTAAGCGTGAATTCTGTGGGAAGGAACAAAAGCTGTGCGCCCTGTGTTAAATCATCCGTTTGAGTCGTGACCTTATCACTTCTCTCAACAACAGACTGTATTCAGTGAGGTCCTGGAGGTTCCTGGATGTGTTTCTCCTTGTATTGCTGCATCTGCACTGGCAGTGACCAAGTGCTTTGTGTTGAAGTTTTCCTTTTTCAGAAACGTTTCTCCCGTCGGTCTCACTCAGGTTTATGCATCAGCCTCAGGAGAGGAATTTACGCGGGACAATGGTACCTACCCGTCTTCAAAAGCAGGAAACGTCTACCCGCCACCGTTCTACATGCAAGGTCAGTGGAGGCTGTAGCTCACAGCGTCACTTCTGACCCAAGCCGTGTGAACGCATCGGTAACCTGCTTCCACGCCCCCGCCGACCAAGTAGCGCGTGCTGCCCGTGAAGGTTGAATGAGGTCGTTCCAGCGATGTGACATGTCTCAGATGTGTCTTCTATCATCTGTTCGTCCCCCGACAGAAGGCCTCCATCCGCCCTCCGATCCGTGGGGCTCCGCCGGGTCCATGGTTCAGCCTGCTTTTCCCGCCATGCTGGGCAATTCCCCCCATCTGAGCCAGCACGCCCCCTTCACTGCCATCAACCCCCAGGACAGGCTGGTGAGCTCTGGCGTCAGACTGTTTTCTTCCAGCTGCCTTCCACCCTTTCTGACACAGCTCTCTCTGTGGACAAGAAACGGCAGCCACTGCCCGTCTCCCCCCAGAATTACCCCCTGCATGGCAGCGAGGTGAACGGGACCCCTGCTGGCTTCCACTCTGGCTCCAACACCTTCGGAGTCCCCAGCCACACCCCCCCCACTGCTGGCACTGACAGCATCATGGGTAAAAGTCATCTTTTTCTTCTGGTCCCATCGTGGAGTAGTAGTTACTGCTCTGAATTAAAGTCCCCATCCCATTCCAGGCACGCGGGGGGCGGTACCTGGAAGTTCAGGGGATGAGATTGGGAAAGCCCTGGCCTCGGTAAGTCGTCTGAAAGTCCTCTACACTCCTCTGCAGTGCAGCTGAAAGACCTAAAAGGGAAATCTGTGCGTCAGCTCTATCCTTCAGACCCCAACAGTAACGGCTACTCGTCGTCCCCCTCCCCCCCCTCTGGATCACCTCAGGCCGTGTCAGGTCAGTGTTTTTCCTGCAGCCTCCGGCTCCGTTTGCTCAACAAAAGGACTTTCCTGTTGTTAAGGGGCATAATGGAGTCTTTAATGGCTATTGTTTTCACTGGGACACCGTGTGAATGGTGGGCAGTGAACATACAGCTCCATCTGTTGGGACTGAAGTTGGATATGTGATTATTACGTCAGTGTGTGTCACCCAGTCTGACACAACAAAGACCTGTTTTTCATGCAGTAGTCATTTCAATCAACCTGTATGTCACATTTGGATGCTTTGGATATTTCTGTCCAAGAGGTGCTGGTGCTCAGTCCAACATGAGAACTCCACTCACAGCGCTGCATTCACTCTGAATAGTCTTAGTACAAGCTCTAAGTATATACGGAGGAGAAAATGGACTGTTGGTGAGTCAGTGACCTCATCATTCACAACATCACATACTGCTGCTGGCACGAGATGAGAGGAGGAAATGAAAATAACAAACAAATGCAATGTTCTAATTTGATAAAGTGCATTTAGACTTAAACTGTCCCCATAGTTAGGAATAGTACTTCATAGTTTACGACATTTCAAGTTCAAAGCTCATTAGCATGGGATCGGGTGGAGGAATTGAAGGCCAGTATCTGAACAAACCTTGTGATGTGGGCCGTCCTCAGGCTCTGCATCCCAGTGGACTCGCTCCTCGGGCCAGGCCACACCGTCACCCGGTTTTCAAGGTGCTCAGTCCATGGTAGGTCGACCGGCATCCATTCGAACGTCGGTGGCTGGAGCACGCTCCTGGAACATCTTCTCCTCTCACCCTGTCGTTCCAGGCTAACAAACTAGAGGACAGGCTGGATGAGGCCATCAATGTTCTTCAGCGTCACGCCAGCGGACAAGGAGTACCAGGGCTGGCTGAAATGCACAGTCTGCTGTCATCTGGCTTAGGGCTGCCTCAGGCCTTCACCAGTGCAGCGCTGGGACTCGCTGGTCGTCTGCCTGGACTGGTGAGATGACGAGTCACAGTGTGTCAAAGCCTCCCGCTGAATGTGTGCGTTTTCATTCGCGCTTTCATTTCCGTTGTTGTCCTGAAGGTCTCCAGTCACCATGAGGAGTCTGTTGGTCTGCCCTCTAGTGGAGGACTCGTGCACAGTCACCATGGTTCCACATCTGGGTTGCCAGGCTCGCAGCCAGACGGTTTTACCAGTGAGACCTCGTCTCTTCTTTCCTGTCATATTCAGAAGAACTCTGAATCTTTCTCTATCCAAAGTCCCATTGAAAGTCGACGCTCAGTTCCTATTGTTTTTTGAATTTCCTGTGCAGGCCTGAACCGTTCCAACACCGCGAATATCAAACGAGAGGAAAAGGAGGAGGACGACAACTGCTCTGTGACTGACAAGTCAGAGAATGAGAACAATGACATGAAGGCCCACCTTGGAACCAGGTGTCTATGACTTTTTAAACCTTTATTCATATTTACAGTCAGCTGTGCAGCAGTTGTTCCCATGAAACCAGTCAGAAATAAGTAGTCTGGTCAGCGTGATTGAACGTGAGCACAGTGGTCATACAGCAGTATGACCATCTTTTGAAAAGAAATAGCTTTCTTGTATAAAACTTGACATCCTGACAGATCACATACTTTATATTGTAGTTGGGAAACATCCTGTAACACTGATCTGATCTGCTGTATAAATCCATGAGCTTCAGGAGCATTTTATGTGCAAAAGAAGTATGAGTTACCCTGGATTTCCACCGCGTGTGCGTTACGTCTCCGATCTGGCACGGCACCAAATATGTTTCCATTCTAGTCAGTGTGTCCACTCACACCGACTGTGTTGCGTCTCAGCTCCGTCAGTCCGGAGCGCTGCGTCGAAGATACGCAGAGGTTCTATTTCTGACAGATGCCGGAGCTGAGACGCAGCAATCTGACACAAAATCCATCGAGCGGGGCAGGAAGTCCAACACAGAAACAAAATAAAACATCCGACTACTCTTCAGAATAAAATGCTCGACATTGACACCAGATCGTATTTCACACTATTACGTCAGTACTTTCAACACAGTACATTTATTAAGAGTATTTATTTACTAACGAGCTACTTTCCCATAGTCAAAGCACAAAACACAGAAAAAAAAGGCAAACGCGACTGGAGACACGAATGTTTCTTCCTGGATTTATCACACATACATGTAGTTGTGCGCGATTGTACGTGTTTTCACTGCGGGAACTCGTCGGTCACGTGACTGACGGACCGGAGCCGCGACGCAGTAGAAACACATCCGGTGTGAGTGGACGGAGCGCGCTGACGGAGCTGGGACAGATCGGAGACGCAACGCAACGCACACGCAGCCGGTGTAAATCCAGGGTCATCATCCTGAAGGCGTTAATGAGTGAACTGATCCCTTTGTCCTCGTCCACCATCGGCTCTCTGCTAAGTCTGGAGGACGTGGAGGACTATGAAGATCTACCGGTGGAGATTAAGGCTGGGCGGGAGAAAGGGCGGCGGTTGGCAAACAACGCCCGTGAACGACTGCGTGTGCGGGACATCAACGAGGCGTTTAAGGAGCTGGGCCGCATGTGTCAGCTCCATCTGAGCTATGAGAAACCGCAGACCAAATTGAACGTACTGCAACAGGCTGTTAACGTTATACTCAACCTGGAGCAGCAAGTCCGAGGTCAGTGGGTGTCCAGAGAGGAAGGAGGAGGAGGGGACGTCCTCTTGAAGAGCTGAAACTGACACCTGGCTTCAGCTCCTCCTGCCCCCAGGGGTCGTGTTGGTTCATTCCACCTGATTGGCGCTGGTCCAGAAATGACTTTGTAAACCTCTAAAACCAAAGTGGAAACGAAGCTGTGTGTCAGTTTAGTTCAAACATCCCATCCTGCACTTCACGCCACACTTTGACTCTCCAGGTGACACATACTGGACGGTGGAGGCCGTATGTGTTCCCGTCCGTTTCCTGTGTGCTTCATCCCAGTGGATCCCATTAACACGTCTTCCCGTGTCCACGTGTCTCTGCTGCTGCTCCTAGTGTTCCCTGTCTGATAACGTCCCGCTCAAAGCCAATAACACTCAGTTATGCATGAAGTCAAGTTGCTGTGCGTACTAACCCGCCTTCAGCTGTGCTGCATGTCCCTCAGACATTAACCTGACCCTCACGCTGCCACGCATTGGAGATACGCGCTGCTGTTTGTCATTTCCTCCCCAGTTCTTTTTACAGACGACCGCAGTGAGCTGCTCTTCCTCACATTCAGATAAATACATCAGCTGCCGATGTATTTAACGTGACGCCTTTGCCTCTACCTCTCTGGTCTTTTCTATGTGCTAAACTTGGCAGAAGGTGTCGCTTCCTCTGTCCCTCTCTCCCTCCTCATAATGTTCCTCATTCTGCCGGGCAGTCACCGCATCCCCTCAGCTTTCACCCTGGACCTCAGTGACCAAAGAAAGTCGAATCGGGGGAGACGAACTCCAGCTGTCCGCCGACATCCTCAGGCCGTTTAACAGTCACGTCGGCGTCAGGGTTAATTTGAGCGTGACGACCTCTCAGACGAGGTGTCGTTCCTCGTCCGAGTCCACAAACACCGCTCTCTCTTCCGCTCCACAGCCCCTCTGTTGAGCGCTTCTGAGTCTGACAACACATTGGCCTTGAACTCCACGTGACAAGTCCAAATCTGTTGTTTAGTATGACACTAGCCTCCCCGAGGGTTGTGATCAGGGTGTGTTAACCAGCCCCCCCACCCCCACCCCCACCCCTTCTCCTCCTGGCTGCAGCGTTGTCACTGTGACCGATGAGAACCTCACTGCTGAGGAGAAGGAGCAGAGGGAGCGCGAGCGCCGGCAAGCTAACAACGCTAGGGAGAGGGTGCGTGTGCGTGACATAAACGAAGCCTTCAGAGAGCTGGGCAGGATGTGTCAGGTTCACCTGCAGAGCGACAAGGCCCAGACCAAGCTGGTCATCCTGCAGCAGGCTGTCCAGGTCATACTGGGCCTGGAGAAGCAGGTGCGAGGTAGGTCAGCCCATCCAGCAGCCCGGTCCACAGAACATTCTCTGATGAAAGCTTCCAGAGCCTCTTCTCACCTCCTTTGCTTTCTGTTTGCTGTTTGCCTGGATGAAGTGGAGGGAACAGAAGGGAGGAGGAAGGGAGGATACATGAGGAAGGATATCTCTGCTTTTCTGCTCCACACCTGCGACACTCATCCTGCTCTTCATCCTCACGTCTTTCTGTTCCTCTCCTCCTCTGTCCCCTCTCCTGTGGATCCCTGCATGCTCCCCTCTTCTTTCCGGTGTGTAGGAAGCGTGATGAGAGAACTGGTGTGTTGTTGTTAATCTGTGTGCGTGTCCCTCTGTCAAAGAACGTAATTTGAACCCAAAGGCGGCCTGCCTGAAGAGGAGGGAGGAGGACAAGGTGTCTGCCGTGGACCCTCCGATGCACCTGGGAGGTGACGGACACAACCCCGTCGGCCACATGTGATCCCAGGTCAGTCAGGACTCCCTCCGACAGCCGCCCTGCTCCACGTGAAGCCGCGTTCATCGTCACCTGTTGTTTGCGTTCCAGTTCCCGTCCACCGGACAGACGTTAGAACACGTGGCCTTAACCGACCGTTGTCACGCATCTCAGCGTGTGCTGAAGAACACACGCCACATCACAGACGATGAAGACGGCCGCATCCGAGAGAAACGAGCACAGTCCGACACGGACCGCATTAACCTACAAGTCTTCACCTTCAACCGAGGACGCTGGCAGCAGCTGGGGCAGAGGGACGCTCATGTACTCCTTTTTGTAGGACTATTTTTTTTTTTTTAACTCAACAAGTTGGGAGCAAGAACTTGTTTGGATCAAATAAACCTTCTGGATCAACTGGTCATGTGAGCAAAGCCAGGCTTCCTATTGGCTCATTGTAGACATTCCCCATGAGGAGCAGCAGTCAGACAGCAGGTCAGCCCGCTGCTGTTTCTCCCCTCTCAGGAGGAAATGCTGACTCACAGGTGGCAGTTACTCTCTTTTTGTTGTCAGCTGGGGGTGGGAGTCGTGTCTCTACGAGTCCTGCACATCTCTTAATGTCACTGCCATGCAGGTGGGATAGAATGACTGCCGGAGGGGAGAGGCAAAGACCACCAGCCTCGCCACTGACGGAGCATCTAGATCATTCTCTGCCTCGGCCCCGTCTAACGCTCTACAACAGTCGGCTTACGGTTCCTGAGTCTCAGAGAATGAGTGAGCGTTCAAAGGGAGAATTCACTCCACGGCCATCGGCTGACATGTCGACGTTCTTCGTCCTGTTTGTTTTTTCTTCTACTGTTGAACAAGTCTTTTGTAAGAATCTTCCTTTTGTAGAATTGATTTGTCATGTTGTTTTTGTTTTTTTTAATTTGGAATGTTTGTTACTTTGTAAAATAGTTGTCAGAGTTGGATTTTTCCGTTGGGAATGCTCTTTGCTTTTTGTTTACATTGTCTGAATTGGAGACGACTCTCACTTTAGATTCCAGGAACAAAGCGTGAGGGTTTTCTGTGCTGGGTATTTGGAAATGTTAGAAATGACAAAACTATCTGGCTGTAACGTCACATGTTGTGATATTGCTCGCTCTCTCTCTCGCTCTCTTTTTTTAAGAATATCTGTGTCAGTAAAAACCTATGAGGACACGTGTAATTAATTGATTGGATTGGAATGTTTTTTTTGTTTAGTTTAGTTTTTATTTGTTGTAGTTGTCCCCTCTCTCCTTTCACTGACGTCCAACTTTGAGATGTGCTTCACTGTTCAGGCGGGAGCAGGAAGGTCTGCACAATCTGTAACAATTCACCGTTTCCATACGGTTGAAATCACAAACAGAGGAAGTGGCCGTAGCTCTTCTCCTAACGGTCACACACACCAGTGCCTGGATACGTCTCCACTACACAGTGGATGATGTTACGATTGAGGATTTATTGGTTTTTTGTATTTTTTTCCGTCTATATACAACAGATGCTCAAACAGAGAAACACGTTGGTAGCATCTGTCTTACAACGTTTTAATGAAGTATTCATTCAGTGGCTGTGTCTTTGGATGGAAGGACACTGTCAACTGAACTTAAAACTTGTCATCTTTTATCTACTTGTTTTAAATATGATTTTGTCTTTGACTGGCATGTGCATTGATGGATATACATGTACAGCTGTATGATATGTCCTTTACCTTTATCATTGCCAGCTCATACTGATATGTAACAATGTTTGGTTTGCCTCTGCTTATCACTTTGTTGGACCAGCCCCCGAAACGCATCGTCTGTCAGTTCCCCCGTGAGAAAAGAGGCGGTCTCGTGATGAGGTACTGAAGACAGTGATTTCTTTTCATGGAGGGGGTGTCTACAGTACCCACATATCAAAACACCTGGGGCCCATTTCAGAAAGGAGTTTGTTCCTCCTGAAATGGAAGGAAATGACTGATTGTTCCATTCTATTTTCGTATTAACAGACAGAAATCAAAACCAAATGTCTTTCAACTTTCATGTTAAAATATCAATATTTATGAGCTACTCTGAAATACAGAAAATTCTGCAGCGTCTTTCTCATTTCAGGACTAACAAACGAGGATTTTCACTCAATCTGCTCTCTGGAACGGGCCCCCGATACTCTTTGTTAGCAGATGCTTTCTGTCATCCACAACAGATGACCCGCTTGTCTTCAAACATGTTTGGGGACAATATCTATGTAGGCAATGTCCTCAAAGTGCCTCCAGTTTCCTATTTTTATATATAAAGTAGATATTGAGAACTGTTGTGTATATGACAGTGATGTAGCAATAAATGTGCCATTTTTAATAATAAAACTCCCCTTTGTTTATTGTCCATTGGTCAAAGGGAATCAAACTACTGGTTTAACTCTTGGTTTTTTTTTTTTAAATTTATGAGTAAAGTCACCACATTCCACAGTTGTGACCCGGGGTCAGTGAAGACTCCGCCAGGTAAGGCCCCTTCAGTTTCCCCGCCCCGCCCTTTGTTCCCCCCGACGACGGCGATCATCAGAGACTCCATTATCCGCCACCCACTGTTTTCCAGAAACCTCCAGAGCTGCTGGACTCACTCCTCCTTTGCTCGTGGGTCTCAGTGCTTCAGGAGGCCCCTCAGCCTGAGCACCTGGCTGAAATCCGCCTGCACGCGGAGCGGTTTCAGTTTTATTGACAATGTTCTGGAATGTTCTGGTTTTACCGGGCTGATGGAGTCCACCCTTCTAGACTTGGCAGCAGGGTCCTCACGGACAACATCCACCCTGCCGTCCACTCCACAACCCACACACCTGACCGACTAATTCCACCTTCATCAGTGGCGCGCTCACAGGTCACCACCCTCACCTCGACCTCCCCCTGCTGCTCCCCTCCGGTATCACCCAGCACTCCTCTCACCACATCCCTAGCACCTACTCATCCTCAACCGATCCATCCACTGGTCACCGCCCGTTTTCCCCGTCAGATCCATGGACCAAAGGGTTCAAACAGGAACAGTCTTATTTATATTAACCCAGTACTTTGTGTTTGTGAGCACACGTCCAGTGAAAACATTAACCTTAACATTAACCAGATTCCAGACCATAAACTGGATGGTATTCTTTGAACAGAGACATGGCTTGGCACGGACAACTTTTTATATTCTACCCGGGTGCAAAGAAAGGAGGCGGCACTGCTTCAATTTTAGAAAACACATTGGCTGTAAAGGAGGTGTCTTTTAACAGCTACTCCTCATTTGAACACCATACCTTCAGACCTCCTATTCTTTGTTTACTTGTATGCAGACCCCCCCCCCATCACACCGTTGCTCCTATCAGTGAATTTTCTGAGCTTTTATCAATCACACACACCTCTTATAATAGAATTTGAATAGCTGTGGATTTTAAATTGCTTTGACAATACCTCGGACTCACTGTAGAGAGACAGAGGACACACCCTGGCCCTGGTCATTACTCATGGCCTATGTCCACCGGTGTGTCCTCTGTTGGTGACCGGCTGTGTCTCACCACTACTGTGTAGTTTTTAACGTCACCAGTCTTAACCACCAGGATGTCCCGATGAGAACGGTGAGGAAGCGTTTCATTACCTCTGAAGTGGCCTCAAATTGAATTGAGATTTTACAGAGCACTCCTGCTGCAGTTTGACCTGCACCGTGTCATTTTATTTGAACAGGAAACTTGGCACCACACTTAACTCTGTTGCTCCAATTAAAACCATAACAACAAGGCGTGTTCCTCCGTGGAGAAGTGAGGATGTCACAAAATCAAAAAGGAAATGCAGGAGTGCTGAGAGAAGGTGGAGAAAAAGTAAACTTACAGTGGATTTTCAGATATTTCGTGAACAACTCAAATCGTACAATAAAACCATCAAACGTGCCAAACTTCTAATTTTTCAAAACATATTTCAGATCATAAAAATAATCCAAAGTTTCTTTTCTCCACCTTCGATCTCTTAACCAATGTCAATTTTAAGAAGTCCTCACAAACGTCGACAGTCGATCTTTGTGAGGATTTTTTAGACCCCTTGGGAGGTAAAATTGACAACATTAGGTCCAGCCTAACAAAATGTGAGTCTTAACACATCTGGACGGCTGCTTTTAACCGAGGAAACACTTGAGAGTTTCGCCCTGGTTGATTCAAGGACCCTTGGTTGAGTTTTCTCCCAGGTGAACCCAACAACTATCCCCACATCACTCTTAAAGTCATTTGATGGATTTTTTGAGGAACAGATTTTAAATATAGTGAATTACTCTCTCCAGACGGGTGTCTTCCCCGCTGCCTATAAAAGGGCCGTGGTGAGGCCCCTCCTGAAGAAGAGTGATTTAGATCCCACCATTTTTAATAACTACAGACCTGTATCCAACTTACCATTTTTAAGTAAGATTTTAGAAAAACTGGTTTTTAATCAAGTAAATTATTTTTTTAACGAGAAACAACATTTTAGAGAAATTTCAATCTGGCTGTAGGATGAACCACAGTACTGAGACAGTACTTTTAAAAATTTTAAATGACACCAGGTGCAACGTGGACAACCACATGTTGACAGTCCTGGTTCTGCTGGATCTTAGCGCTGCATTTGACACAGTAGATCACCACATTCTTTTAAATAGACTGGACCACCTGGTAGGCCTCTCTGGTACTGTTTTCAACTGGTTCCGCTCCTATCTCACAGATCCATCTTTCTTTGAAGTATGGATACATGTTCTCTGAACCCATGGAATTAAGTTTGGGGTCCCCCAAGGGTCAATTTTAGGTCCACTTCTTTTTAATCTTACGTGCTGTCATCAGGAGACACAGTATACATTTCCACAGTTACACTGATGATACACAGCCGTATATCGCGGTGTCTCCTGATGACACACGGCCAATTGATACGCTTTGTAACTGTATTTTAGATATAAAGTCATGGATGGCAGATAATTTTCTTAATTTCCTTTTACCCAAACTACAACACTTTAAACCTTCAAGATGTGTAAAGAACCTGGGCGTTATTTTTGACTCTGAGCTCACCTTTATTCCACACATAAAGAATATTACGAAGATAGGTTTTTACCATCTTAAGAATATAGCCAGAGTCCGCCCGTTTCTCTCTCCGTTTCTCTCAGCACGGAGGTGCAGATGCATTCTTTTATCTCAAGTCGTCTAGTTTATTGTAATGCCCTGCTCTCTGGTCTTCCTAAAAGGAGCATTAATAATCTCCAATTATTGCAGAACTCAGCCTCTCGTGCGCTGACAAGGACCAGAGGGCGGGTGCATATAACACCTGTTCTGGAATCACTGCATTGGCTGCCGTCCGTTTCAGGATTGATTTTAAAGTTCTTTTTTTGGTGTTTAAATGTCTTAACAATCTTGGGCCGTCTTATTTATCTGACCCTGAGGTCCTCTGGCACCGGCCTCTTAGCCATCCAGCGGATTAGCACAAAAACCCACGGTCAGTCAGTCATTACGGCCCTTACCTGTGGAACAGCCTGCCAGAGAACCTCAGGGCAGCAGAGACAAGACACACCTTTTCAGTCTGGATTTTAACTGACTGATTTTAACTCTTCTACCTTCTTCTTTTACTAGTCTTAATCTTTCATTGTTTTTTAAAGATTTTTATTTCATCTTATGTTCTCTATATACTCTTACTTCATTGTTTTAGTTCTGTATTTTTTAATGTTGGGGATTTTTCTTCATCTTCCCAATTTTAGAATTTATTTTTGTTTTAGTCTTTAGTTTTTAGCTCCAGTGTTTCCTTGTGGGGGCCCTCCGCACTGGGGGTTGTGTCTGCTCTCCTGGCGGGGGCACAGTCTTGGGCGTCCCTTGTGCCTTGTAGGGGG
>CAAKHB010005072.1:20123-34091 GCA_901007665.1 Aeoliscus strigatus
CTGCTATGTCCCCATGCTTTGGCTGTGCTGTTCGCTGAAAGTGAGAGGCTTTTCTCTGTGTAATGACAGATATTAAAAAGTTGATTACAAGGTTCTTACAGCCTCTAATGCGCAATTCACACAGGCATGAAACAGACACGCTTGTACACACACATACACACACCGGTCCGAGCAAGGAGGGGCTTCTAATCAATGTGTGATGGCCTTTGCTGTGTGCAAGACCACTGAGTAACAGAGCACCTTTGTTATTCTGCTTATTGTGTTGATGTGGATCCATTGTGTGCAGATTTTTCTTCCTTTTGATAGTTGCATATTAGCTATCAGATCCATGCTATAGTCTACTGAGCGCATCCTTCCACTGCTGACTGCCCGCCGTCATTTGGAAATAATTATATGTGAAAAGCTGATCTCGAGAATGAAATTAAACTAAGTGACCAGGTTGATCATGCAAACTGGACCACTGATGAATGATGAATATGTGTGAAAATGAGATATGAGGGGAAAAAAGGGACGAGTCTGCTGAATGTTTGTCTGTTATTTTTAAATGCTTTAAAATTTGAATGTACCTGAAAAGAAGGTGCATTTCTCCTCACAGCCTCCTCGAATCCTTCTCATCCGTCAGCACATCTCACCCTCTTCCCTCTACTCTTCTCAGTCAGGAGTCCACCTGATCCCACCACCTCAATAAATATTTAGTTCACTTTGAGAGGGGACAACGCACAGTCAAACAGAAATACAGTCTGCCTGCAAGCCTGGAAATACAAATATAATCACATACACTAAATGCACTTGTCAACCAAAAGTGACACATTTAGAATATTTTATATTCACTATCTGGCATGTGAGCAACATTTTGATGCATTGTTATCATAAATCATTTTAACATTGTTATGGTAAATCTTCTTAGCTACAAAATGTCAGAGACAGACAGTTACTATACACTAAAGAATACTGTTGAGGCTTAGAGCGAATTTGGCACATATCTGCTAACATAGGACAATATAATGGTATTAAGCATATTTAAAAAAAAAAAAAAGCTTTATTATGGAATTATTTACATATGTTTTTGATCATTTTGTAATTTCCCCAAGCTGGTATGTGTCTGTCTCTCACAACAGAAAATGTTATGTGTAAGTGTTGCCTTCCCAAGGTTTGTGCAAACAATTAAACCGAAAGTAACTTTTTTTTTTTTTAAATCATGCATCCTCATCCTTGCCCGGTAATGTCTCTCTTTGATGAATCTAATTCATCCTGAATATTGACTGGATTGTCAGTCACACACCGTCATCAATGCCCAGAAAACGCCAACCAGGAGAGACATGACTGAGTCATGAAGTGGTTCCACGCCGTACAGAGAGTTAACAGCAGGAAAAGAAGCCCTGTAAGAGGTAATGTGATTTAGATAGGAGGAGGGAGAGAGGGACGAGAAGGAGAATACAAAGCAGACAAGAGAAGGAAACTCAGAGAGCTGCTAATGTAGGCCCGCTGGTTATAATATAGTCTCAGAAGAGAGGAGATCAGAGTATCGAGCAGTCGCTGGCTGCCTGATTTCACACCTATTATCACCTGCTACAAAGGCACGGCGAGTGGAAAATGAAACTGCACAGAGAGAGTGCGAAATAAACAGTTTTATTCCGCGTGTGCTTCTGAGTGTGTTTGTACACTGCATGTCGCCGCACGTGCATTGATAAGCTTCAGTTACATGGTGTGTGTTTGCGTACGCGCAAGGTCATGAGTGTTTATCACCCTCGTCCACATTTTCACCTTTTGTTGTCTCACTCTCATGTTCAGGGGTTGGATATCTTTCTTGCTTTAAAGTGGGGAAAGGGGAAAACAACGACAAAACTAAGTTTGCTGTTGCACAGCTGACGTGGTTTGTGTTTGCTGGTTGAATCAGTAGCTGATTTTGGAGCCATTTTCCAAGGCTGCTGATCACACTTAACGTGAGAATTCTGTTTGTCAGTTGCTTTTAGTCAGAATCTCTTATACTTCTCTGCTCGAACCGATCTTTGATCTCGTCCTCCCCGCAGCATCATTTGCTTTCTAGTTTTTCCTCCTTTCAATGTTAATTGTCTCTCTTGTGACTAGAAGAGGAGATTACGTTTTTTTTTTTAAAAGGCTTAAAATACTGATGTGCTTAGTGGAATAGTCAGGTTTGTGTGCAAAGAAGTGGAAATGTGTAAGACCGTTAAATGTTTTTTTATTTAGAGGAGCATTAACCTCTTTGTGGAAACAGCTCCAGGTTTAAAACTTCATTTAACAAAGTGTGATTTCTTTGTGTTCTTTCATTCTCCCCGTCAACGTGAAAAAGGAGCAGTTCAACCAAAGTGGAGACATATCTCACCTGTATGTGTGTCTGTGTGTCTTCCAGCGTGTCCCCCTGGATCCTACAAGATGTCCTCCAGGCAGCAGGAGTGCTTTCCCTGCCCCGCCAACAGTGTTGCAGAGGATGAAGGATCTGTGGCGTGTGTGTGTGAAGAAGACCACTTCAGAACCCCGCTGGACACGCCCTCCACCCCATGCACACGTAATATCTTTTATACATTTCTTTGTGCTTGTGTGTCCTCCCAATCTCCTTGCTTTCCCAGTGACCTTTTTGCGTCCCTGCGTCATAGTTTTACATTAAGTGAGCAATTTTACCTCACCCAGTCATTCTAATGATACGTCCGGCGCTTCACCCCCCCTTAGCCATCCTTCACTCTGCATCCTCTCATCCGCCACCCCTCTCTCCATCTCACCCACGGCCTCCCCCTGCCCCGCCCCTTGCTTCTGTCCCGCATCTCGCTCCCCCTCATCTCTTCAGACGTCGAGGTCTCCACCTTCAACTCCCCTTCACCTCTTGCACCTCCTCTTTGAATTTAATGGAAAAAGAAATCCATCAATAACACGCAATTACTGGTGCAGATGACGAACTCGTCCCAAAACGTTGACAAAAAACACTTTTCAAGTTTATTCCTGGACGGCCCAAAACAAACGAAACAGTACAACATATAAATACATGAAGGCCACACCACCCCACGTGCATATAGTTATGATATATGTACATAATTTCACTGTACACCTGTATTTATCTAACAGCATTAGAACTTGAAGTCAAATGTTTTAGCATTTTCATTTTTGTCAGTAGCACATACCTGTCTGCCCCCCCCCACACACACACACACACATATACACACACTTTTAACCTAATGGTATACACACATTGTGTTTCTGTCCATCAGTGCATTTCTTTTTCTTCATCTCCTTCATCACCCATCTAGTCTCCGTTCTCCTCACTCCATCAAGCTGCACTTTAGGTATTCATTCCAAAAGCCCATCAACCCAGTTTGTCCATAGCCTTGTAGATTTCTTTCCATTCCTTCTCCAGACATCATGCATCCACTTTCTACTCCACACCCATTACACACCGTACCACCCCTCCTGTTTCCTGCCCTCTGTCCGTTCTTCTCTTTCCGTTCCGTGTTCACGCTTATACTCATGTGTCCTATTCTAATGTGGACAAAGTCTCCAGCTGACGAAGACAACAACAACAACAACGACCGTTCACTTACGTGACACATCGCATGTCTTTTTGCAGTAATTTGCACCAAGTACAAGGATGTTGCACCACTGTGAAACAGAGGAAATTGGGCTTAAAATGAGAGCGCAGACCTCCGCCAAGCAGCTCATTTCCACACATATTGTGATTTCCACCCAATATTATCATCCTACTTTCATTGTATCTACTCTAATAAATATGCCTTTGTCAAAAAAAACTGTCACAAACCTTGTTCCACAATTTTTTTTTAATTCTATTATTTCAATAGTAAAACTAAAACCAACCCTCCGTCCCTGGGTGGGCTCCAACCCCCGACCTTTGTGTTAACAGACAGACCCACTAACCACTGCCCCACAGAGACAGTCCACTGCTGGTACCGTGGAGTTCTAGACACAGTTGCTGAAAATGTCTCTATCTGACAATGAGGACGACTCTTTCAACAGATTCCAGATCCAGATGGTTCCAGAACACCACCAACATTTAATCATCTGGTCCTGGTCCCATTAACATCTGCTGAACATTTCATTAAAATCCCTTCAGAACTTTCTAAGTTATTTTGGTAACAAACAAACAGACCCCCTTGGTGGAGGTAATAAAGCTGGAAACGCATCCACTCATCACTCTTGACTTGTCCCCAGCCTTACTACTCTCATCCATCTGTCCCCATGGACCAAGCACGCACCCCTCGCTATGTTCTCATCCACAGAGAATCCCTCACCTCTTGGCTTTTGTCTCGACCGTTCGCGACACAATCCTACTGTGATAAAGATGCAGCAGAGGCCGATAAGCGCGGACCATGCAGGTGCTCCCATCGATTTCTGCATGGCGAGCAGCTTCGTAATTACCTGCAGGAATAATGGGCTGTATATTCTGGGAGTACTTGGGTACTAAAACCGGGGGGGTCATGAGGTCTGTGCATGCATGTGTGTCTACACGTTCACGTGTGTGTACATACATATGTGTGAGTGTGTGGTCATATTAGCTTTTATGGTAACTGCAGTGGAGGGGTTTAATCACAATATTGATCGCTGAGCTCTCTGATCCTCCTGTGATAACATTTAGAGCAGCCTAATGACCACATTAATTACACCATTGATCCAGTAATTATGATCATCCCCAGATTTGGCTAATCCACCGGATGAGGAAGAAAAAAGAGGGAGAAATAGACCAACAGGAGGTTCATGAGTTGAGAATTAAAAGAAGTCAAGAAAAAAGCGTCCTTTGTCATTAATGTTACGTGACGTGTCTGAGACACAAACTGTTTATATCGCACTTTGAAGCTTTTTGAAATTAGTGAGAGTCTTACATAGTATTACTTCCTGACAAATGAAAGTCTTTAATGGGTACATTTACCTCCTGTAGTTATATTTCATTTCAAAAGGGGAAAAAATAGAAGTTAAAAAAATGGACTCTGAAGTATTTCCTTTATTGAGTTTATTGGTGCAACTGCTGACAAAGAGAATGAATATTAGATAAAAATCCTTTAAAGGGAAGTATAAAAGGATTTAAAAACGTTGTCAGAAACGGAGCAATTGTATCTTCGAGCTCAGGGAAATGCACTCATGTAAAATTGAATTTATTAGAGTAGAATATGGCTCATATATATTCTATTCAATACAACCTCATCATCTGATTGAAGGAAATAACTGAATCAATACCAATAGATGTATGATCATGTAGAAACCACCTGAAGTGAAATAGATGGTGTGATTTCATGAACAGCAGCCAGTCAAACTCCATAAATGAAGAATTCATCATTTTTAAAGATGCTTTTAAGCTCCGACACTTTCAGCAACACGTCAATGTGGAGGCTCAGACTGTTCATGTGACCTCTACTTATCCAACTTGGCTTGAGGGGCTGTTTATTCCTGCCTGCTTTCCTTGTGCTGCCCAATTATTACAGCTGAATTAATATCAGGCTCATGCTTTGTCCCAACCAACATGTTTGTTGGTTCACTTGACGAATATCCGGTATTTTTATGTTAAGTAGCAATCTGTAGGTGAGTGTACATTGTACATGTGTAGACCTAAAGATGTTTGTTGGAGCTGCAGAGGACAATTGTTCTGCCTCATGTGGTAGATTGATGAAAATGGATGAAAGATACACTTGTTTAATACCGCTGAGCTCCGTGTGCAATACGTCCCGGCCTTATGTAATTCTTCTCTGCCCATTTTGCTGGAAGTGAGACGCAGCTGTGGTATGTGACGTGTTTGAGAGCGTGCGCCGGGCGGCCCGTGTTCACTTATTCATCACAGAGCACACGCACACACATAGGGGGAACACATCTAAAATTCATCACCTTTAATGGACTAAAGCTCCATTCAGCCGCTGTGAGCAGGAAAATGCACAGGTCAGTCAGGACACGGACTTAGTGATGAGACACACTCCTCACATGGGACATTTCCTGCAGCCCTGCACTGCATTTTTTAAAATACTGAAGGTTTGAAATTATAGTTGAAGACTGAGAATGTAGTTTTATGATATCACCCCCGTTTTGAATTGATGCCAGACTCATAACTGATAGTAACTCCTCTTCACTGCAACAAAGGGTTCCTCTGTTCTTCCTCTGCCCATGTGAGAAATCCCTGCTCACACACACACAAACCAAGTTTTGTGAAACTCCCAGTAGTTTTTGTGTGATCTTGCTCACAAACTGGCAAACACATGCGTAGCCGATGATCTAGAGGGACATGACAACTGTCCAGCAGTTCAACAAAGAGTTGACCCCAAATATTGAAAAGCTCCACACAGGAACCAGCTCTTGTGACGCCTCTGGCGGAGTCCTAACCTTCCCATCGGTTCAGACGAGTGTTACAGGAGCGTTGACCATGGTAACTCAACTTTATTTACAGAGGATTTGTTTCACCGAGGCTTTGTTGACTTGAGTGTGTCACGGACAAACATGCTTATCGACACATAAATCCAGGCAATGTCAACGCTCTGTAACCGTTTTCTGTGTTTTTCCACCGGCGTTTTTACACACACGCGCACACAAGCTCAAAATGATTATCCCTGCTGATGAAATCAAATAAAGCCCTGATCCTTCCAGTGACATGGGCCATCCATGACCTGAAGTGTTCATAGTTTGTGTGCGTCCACAAAAACAAAGACAACATCCGCATCGGGTCAAATGAACGTTTTTATTGGTTTACTGCGCTGAAGCAAGAAATGTGGTGATCGCAATATGAGCCCTGTGACAACGACTAGTCAGTAGTGGAGCCTTTCTGATCCAAGACTGACAACACCCTCTTCTGGTCGGTTCTAACTAAGGGGCTCACGTGTCCTGAGGGAGTTTATCTCTGTTTGTGAACACTTTGCCGATGAAGATTGAGCTAGAGATCTCACAAAGATGTTTCTTATTGGGTGACCAAACACACAAACAATGGGAGTGTTAAAACATGACTTTACAGTTTTAGCAAAATATTCCTAGACGTTCCAAGGGGGCTAATAATTTTGACCTTAACTTTATATATATACAGTATAGTGTGCAACGCGTATCACAGCAAACAGCTACACAGGAGTATTTTATCTTTGGCTTCAAACCGCACGTCCTTATTAACGGGTCTCATCAAAACAAATGTTTCTCCACACTAAATCGTGGATTAAAGCAGATTATCACTGTGTGATGTGCAAACAGAGCTGGAGCCATCACACCATAATACCCAGCGCGTTTAGTCTGTCCGGATAATACATCACGTCATCTCACTCAACGTGCTTGTATCTGTTCGAGTCAAAACATGTTGGCTTAAATAATGAAAGCTTCCTTTGTCTGGCAGTGTATTCATTTATATGTTAAATTACAGTTTGTTTACAATGACATTTACAAGTCACTTTTTACAGTTTCCATATGCTGACATCATCCAATAAGACAAAACAGCTCTGCTCCGATATAAAATAACTTCAAAGCATCTGACCTGACTTGTATATGCGGTATTATGGTCAGATACTTTAAATATAATAACACCTCCCTTTGTCATTTAGTTGAAGTTTTTAACTGTAGATACAATTAACAATTGAAATATGATTTATCTTGAATTACTCTCTGTCTATCAAAATTAGTAGAGAAAGTCAGAAAACACTGATTTTTTTTTTTTTTTTTTTCCAACGACCCAAATGCTTTGATACATATAAAAAAACAGGAACAAGTAGATTATCAATAGCTGGTCAGTTGATTAATCATTTAAACTGTTACTGATGAAAAGCCTGTCTCTGTGAACTCCTTCGGTCTAAGACAGTAAAGTGAAATACAACGTCTGGTCTTGCAGGCCCCCCCTCCCCACCTCGAGACCTGAGCTACACCCTGAAGCAGTCCACGCTGATCTTGGAATGGGCCGCACCCTCTGACACCGGCGGCCGGGTGGATCTGACCTACAGCGTGGGATGCAGGCGGTGCAGCAGCAGGCAGTGCGAGCCGTGCGGCGCGAGCGTCGGCTTTGTGCCCCAGCAGGTCGGCCTGACGGAGCGAACGGTGACCGTAGTCAATCTCCTCCCCAACACCAACTACACCTTCACCGTGGAAGCTCTGAACGGTGTGTCGGAGCTTCTGCCCAGCAAGAGGTTCTACACACAGGTCAACGTGTCCACGAGCTTGCCTGGTAAGTCGTGGTCCAATCGTTGAACCGAGCAGTTTATGGTTTAAAAAGCACATTTCAATAGTCAGGAAACAAACCAGATTTGTGCTTCCTGATGTTTTTAAATATGTTTATTAGGGAAAAAAACCATAGCACTTTGAAAAGCTTTTTAAAAATGTGCTTCTCCATTCTATTCTGTGTCATATTTTTCAGCTCTATTGTGTTATTGACCTGTTTAAAGAGAAGTAATTCAAACATTCCTTTCCTTTCAGTGGAGATGATCTCATTTTCATCAGTAAAAGTGTTCAGCAGGCCATTAGCCAAGAGTTTGAAATAAAAGCACTTTGCCAAGTTGCCTTGTCAATAGCGCTGTACGGAGGAGGGCAAGTGTGAAGAGACCAAACAAATACACAAAACCAGACGAGCACACGATTAAAAAAAAAACAAAAACTTGTTTACTCTGTTTGTGAGGCTTTCATCTGAAAGAAATATGAGTTTGTCTAATGAGGCAAATGGATGTGAGAGCTCTGAGAGTGAAATGTGCTCCACAAGGATCAGGTGATGGAGAAACAACAGGAGAGAAAACAGAGAGAGTGTGTGTGTGTGTGTGTGTGTGTGTGTGTGTGTGTGTGTGTGTGTGTGTGTGTGTGTGTGTGTGTGCGTGTGCGTGTGTGTGCTGTAAAATAGTTGGAACTCAGGAGGATGTGTCATATCATGAAAGACCAATTGTTGTGTCAATGCTTCTGAGACAGTTCTCATTCGTTACTGTCCGGGAGTTGACCAGGATCTGTTGTATACAATGAGGCTGAAGTCATGACAGTTTCATGACAGACTCTTGTTTTAAATCTAGGTCTCTTATGAGGTCAGCTGATCCAGACTTTTTCAACCGCTTTAATTCTAGAAGCTCTGGAGTTAAAGCAGCTTACATCATGTTCTGGGTGAATGCTCTGTTCCAGTGAATGTGTAACGTCAGTGAGACACACTGCACATACACATTGGCTATCCACATAAACATTACGACAGGCACATAAAATAAATGTTCTTTATCGGTCTTTTTGTTACAAATCGATTATGACAGTATAAGTGTGACAGTAAAAGAAGTTTGGAACCAATTCAGTGCAGTTTCCCAGCAGTCATGCTGCAGCTATTTTGGCAGTTACCGTCATATCATTCTCACTTGACAACAACATCACTGACAGTTATTTTGGTCCGCATGAGTCCTTTTGATGACACCACTGTATGGAAAGAAAAAAAAAGGAATTATACCTGAAAGAGATGCAGTAGATGTAGTCGAAGTGATGTAATGGTCATGTGTGCTCACGTGTTTCTCTAGAACTCTCTTTGTTCCACCTATGGCTCTGAAGAGATGAGATGAATTGAGATGAAACTATGACTATGACCACGACTTGACTTGATCGCAGCAAGAGTGTGTGTGTGATAAACAGATCGTAAAGTGTCTACATTTCCATGAATGGGGGGGTGGGGGGGTGATGTCCCCTACTTAACTTGAAACTAAGCGACCTATGAACTATGATCTATGTTGAAGACTTATCGTCATGGAGATTCTGCACATTGCAGTCTTCTTTTAACATCGTTTTCACACTGCTGATGTCCACGTCTTCAGCTCCTGAAAGGGATTTAACTCACCCAAGCTCCAAGGTTATGGACTGGATTTCATGAGAAAACCTGTAGTGATCATTTCTCTGTCCGCATGATTCTTTCAACCTTTCTCTCGTCTTTTTTTCTGTCTTCCTTGTCCGTCAGTCCTGTCAGCACTTGCCATGGTGTTGATTTGTGGTTATTATGTGGTATTAGGGTGTGAGTTATCCTGCAAACCGTGTCATCTGGGATTGGACAAGGGGTTAGAGAGTGTGTTTGCAGGGTTTTCAGAAGACACTGTGTGTCTGGGAGGATTTAGGCTGACATTTGCCACGGGCTGTTTAATGTGTGTGTGTGTGTGTGTGTGTGTGTGTGTGTGTGTATTTGTCTTGCCTTACCTCTACTGTTCTGCTCTGGAAAGCCCAAATCATTAAACTGAGACACTGTACACCTCATAATGTTGCACAGGAAAGTATCAACTATCCAAGTTGTAAACTTACAGTATTTGATATTTAATATATTAGATCAGTTGGATGGTTTGAAGTGAAATACAAATGAAATACAACGCACATTTGCCTGTGACGGTGACGTTTCCAGCTTCCACTTTTGTTCAATTCCATGCATGTTCATCAGAGCGTGGTTTCGACCAGCTGAACATACCGCAAACCCTCTTGCGTGCTCTCCTCAGCTGACAGCTTCGCCTCCCCCTCGGGTCCAGTGAGCTTGTACTCTTTATGGACATGCGATTGTGTTGTATAATTACATTTGTATTTAGACCAGGAGCGTAGTTACAGCGTAGTTACATCAGTTTCTAGCGTGCGGCATCTCTGATCTGATCGACAGACAATGTCACGATCCTCCCTGCGCTGGACTTGTACGCAGTGCCTCACATAAACCTCCAGAAGGCTCCGTGGGTCTGACTCTCCCTGGAGAACACGGATGGCAGATTTTCAACGTGTTTGCGGAGCGCAGCTCATCTGCAGGAGAAGCAGTAATGGTTGGAAATCCTGTGTAGCCAAGTGAGGAATAGAACTGAGAAAGCCTTCCAGCGCAGACATTGGCCTTGTGTCCGTACACGTGTGCACCACCATAGTAAGACTTTACACCATCAAAACTCACTGACCTTTATAAATACTGCAGCAGAGGCTTGGAATGCACCAGCACACAACCCCCCTCTCCCACTCTCTCTCCCTTTCTCCCTATCCTTCTCTATTACCTGCTACTTTTTCAACCTTCCCTTTACCTCTGTGCCTCTTTTTTTACCCTCTATTTCCTTCCTCATTTCCCCCCCATTTCACCTCCCGTACCTGTTCTCCGCCATCAATTCCCTATTCTTAGATGGTCATTTCTCTCTCCCTATCTCTCGTGTTTCTCCACCCACAAACTCTCTTGATCACAGCTGTCACTTTCCTCCCCATCTCTCGGCTTCTGTGTATTTCTCTACTACATTTGCTTTTATGCACATGATAAGGCTTCTTGACCGTGGGTGGCCCGAGTGTCCCATATGACAGATAGATAGATACTTTTATTAATCTCCAACAGACCTTCACACTGTCATACTTTCAACAGATAGTGTAAAACAATGCATTAATCAAAAGAATGTAGTAATGTTGACCATGAAATTAACCAGCAGAACCCAGGCTGCAAGAATGACCTTCATTTCTTAAAGTAACGATGGCCACTCATTCCTCTGTACTTAGGTGATTGGTTCTTGCCATAATATGAATGAACAGTTGTCCAGCAGGGGCCGTCGGCTGTGCATCAACCTGACTGCTGCACAACACTACTGATGGTCCCGACACCATTAATAAGGCACGAAATTCCACGAATCCTGACGAGGCACCAGTGAAAATCATTTCAGGTGACGACCTCATGAAGCTCATTGAGGGGCTGTTGACGGAATTTAAAATAGAAGACATATTTATTCTAAAAGTTATTTCACACTTTTGTGTTAAGTACATATGTGTTCATTCCTAGTTTTGATGCCTTCAGTGATAATCTACAATGAAAATAAAGGGAACGCATTGAATGAGAAGGTGTGTCCAAACGTTTGGCCTGTACTGTATATAGATATGTATCGTTATATATACCACCGCTGTGGTACAACCCCTCAAATGAAAGCAGACAGACCAGATTACAAACATTTCCATCAGAGCATCAAGTGAGAAATGACCCAAAGAACAGAAAATCAGAAATTGCTTCGTCAAACTATAGTTGTTCAGTTTCTCTGACCTTATCTTTATTATAATAAGGTCAGAATATAATATATAATATAATATAATTATAAGCCCGAGCTTTAATGGTGTGAGTGTGAGTTTCAGGGGGCAAATTTAGGTGTCAAAAAACATATTTCGTCAGTTTACATCCTCCGTATGAATTCACAGCCAAAGAGATGATTCTTTAAATAATCCCATCAAAATGGGAGGTGTCTCCAGTCTGAGTGGAGGAATGGATGGCCCCCAAACAGATGGGGTTTATCAGGTCTCTCCAGGCCACCAGGGGGAAGGGGGGAGTTTTGCACGTCGAGGATGGCTGGATGGATGAAAAGAAAGAGGGGGATAGAAACATGCTGGGGTTGCATGAGTAGATGGGGCATGAGCTCAGTAAATGGGAGATCAGTTCAGCCCCGGGCTCATAGGGCCCCTTATCCAGCTGTGGATTAGGGATGCCTGTGTGTGTGTGTGTGTGTGTGCATCTGTCAAGGGATGTGTGTGCATACACCAGGCCATGCGTGTATGCCAGCATTACTTTGTGTGTGCCGTGCCATGCTCACATGCCATAAACTCTATGTGCTGGTTCATGCGTGATTTGTGTATCTACAAGAGTGGGTGTAATATTGACATTTTCCCTGGGCTTTGTTCATTGTGTGTTTGTGTAATGGAAACACACTTGGGTTGGATGTCTTGGCCCCTAGTGGTACTTCCAAAGCCCTTTAGCTGAGCCGGAGAAGAAGAGAGGGAGGCAGGGTGGCTGTAGAGATGGGGTGGAGTTTGCGGGTCAGGGAGGAGGAAGGATTGGCATTTCAATATCCTGAGAGGATTACTGGCGAGGCTTTAGATGGCTGGTCCCCGTGGAGTTACACGGGCCTGTGAGATGGACGAATAAAGGCAGAAAAGCACAGAGGGATGAATATAGAAGTGGAGGGATGAGGAGAGGTGAGCATTGTGAGCAGAATGCCTTTGGGTGCACAGGAGGGAAGGGGTGAAAAATGCCGTAGAAGTGAAGACACATATTTGACTTTCACCACAACTCTGTCTGAACCATATTCAATCACACAGTCTGGGATATTAAAGGCTGTGGTGACTTTACTCTAGAGACAGAGGTTCACACCCACTGGTGTGAATGCAGGACCAGACCGCTGCTCTTTGTTCCGGCTCTGAGGGGTCAAGGGTTTTATATCAAAACAAGACCGTACATCATTTAGGAAAAACAAATCATCAGAGCCACGTGAACCATTCACACTCACATTCACACCTCCGGGTGTTGGAGGTGGGAGGAAGCCGGAGTACCCGGAGAGAACCCACGCGTGTTTTCGTCAATCTTTATATATAGATCCATTACATAGACGGATCCATTTCATGTGTTTGTTTCTTTTCATTTTCTCAGGTACTGAGTTCTGGTTTTCATCAGCTGTAAGTTACAATCATCAAAATGATGATGTCTGTGTGTGTGATGAATCTGTACACAAAGAAGTTTGACTTTGTGACGTTCTGAAACAAATCAACCTGTCAGTGACATTCTAATTTGCCGAGATGCTCCAGTATTCATCCCTTGAGGAGGTTTTTGAAGAACACAACGCGTCTTTCTTGGCGCTGACAGCGTCATCTGTGAGCGGTGGACAAACGTCTTCCTTGGATGACGCACACGAGGAGAGCACGCACCATGTGAATATGGTTGACTTGCATTTGTTCAATTAAGGAAAAAAAGCTGTTAAGTGGAAGAAGTTGTGGTACATTCCTGGTAAATCAAAGAAATCAGAGGAGCGTCCAAACAGGACGATGTCTTTGTTTGTCTGACACCTCATGATTCAGTAGCAGCTTTGACTGACGTCTGAGTACATATTCCAGTTTGGCTTTGTGAATATTTATGAGTTTGCATGAATTCATGTGGGATCACACCTCCACGACACAGTGACAGACAAAAAACTGACAGGTAACGTTTCCCCCCCTCCCTGTCGGAATGTGAGTGCCTCAGCTGTCAAAGTACAAAACTCGACTTTGTCAGCCAGTTTCCAATTGCCTTTCCCCCCCCACCCCACT
>CAAKHB010005073.1:17613-32461 GCA_901007665.1 Aeoliscus strigatus
ACACACACACACACACACACACACACACACACACACACACACACACACACACACACAGTGACAACACGGTGACAGAGGGACCCTGGAGCGTCAGCCCAGTTGTCTGTGAAGAGCCACAGATTCAGTTTACAGGTCAACATGGCGGCAGCAGACAAACGTGTTTCTGCTGTTTTACACTGAATCAACAGTTAATTCACTTCCTGATGTATTTGTTCATGTGAAGTTCACCTGAACTGACTGTCGCCGTCAGACTGAGGCGTGTGTGAGCGTGTGTGTTGGCAGCTGTTCACATGTGTCATGTCAGCACATACAGTATGTAAATAACATCAGTCCCCTCACAATCACACTTGACTGTTTTTCTTTTAAAAACCCACAAACAGAATGTTCTAGCTTTGAGGGAGGAGAGAACTTTCCAGCACTGGTCTCTGCTTCCTGCACACTCAGCAATGAAAACAAAACATTTTTCATGTCTGAGAAATAGTGATTTGGGCGGCAGCCGGAGGAACCGGAGGCTGCACACGTTCTTCTGAAAAACTGCAGTTTTCAAGCATTTTGGGGTGCGTGTGTGTCTGTGCGTGTGTGTGTGTGTGTGCATGCATGTGCGTGTGTGTGTTTCACACTGGTGTAATAAAATCCCTGTTATGTGACAGATGTGGGCTGATGTGTAGGTTTGATCTCTTATGTTTTGTGTTGTGTTAAGTGACAGGAGTGTGAAAAGAATAAATCACTGAGTGTGTGTGTGTGTGTGTGTGTGATCACACACTGTGAGTGTGTTACTGCGCTGGAGCAGCCGAGAACTCTTTGTTTCACAGCGCTGTCGCTGGTTTTCCTCCGAGCAGCTTGACAGCGTTTCATTGTTGGGATTTTGAGTCGCTGGCTTTTAACCAGCTGACAACACCTTCATTTCCTGACGGCGTTAATTCATTTGGGTTGTTACCATGTGACAACGGGAGTTTTCTCCTCCACACCCTGTCAGTCTCTCTTTCCACCACCACGTCTCTTTACCAGCGTCAGACGAGCAGCTCGTCACAACGTGTTGAGTCACGTCCGCTGACATTTCGTCTAACGCTGCCATCGACTGTTCTTATTACGTCTGTTGTTAGTGGGACGTCTCTTTCCTCTTGTGTTTGCACTAAAGGACTCACCAGAAGCAAACGGCCACAGCTGGAAATGGGTTTTTTCCACCTCAGCCTGGTTTGGGCCCCACAAGGTTCCGCCCGTCATTAACAGCTCGGCACCGCGGTCGATCCGGCGCTGCAGGTGCGTCACACCCACTTCTGCAGGTTACTAGTGAGAGCAGCTAACGACAGAACGTGACGCTGTGTCATAGCAGAGACGGACGCTCGTCTAATTGTGCGGCTGCAGTTTGCGTGGGTCATTGCCCATTAACACACAGCAGCAGCTCGCTGTGTCTCTGTCCACACACAGCGCGTTGAGTCCAGCCGGTATAATTCAACGGGCTGAGTCGTGTTCCTGCTCTGGAACTCGCTGCACGTCGTTCCACTGATGAGGAGATAATTATTGTTTCCAGTGCCAGTCAGCAGGTGACAGGAATCATGAAGCTGCATCACGTCATCCAACCTGAGGAAGAAACGAGCACACACACGCACACACACTGTTCCAGCTACTACTACCACTCTTACTACTGCTCCTACTGGGCTGATGAGGAACTGCAGAAGTGATCTCGCCACACTAAACTGTCTCGTCCCCGCTAATTGTTTCCCGTCAGATCTTTCTTCTTCCTGCTGCTGCAGCGCCATTAACCTGGAGGACAAAGGTGTGTGTGTGTGTGTGTGTGTGTGTGCGTGTGTGTGTGTGTGTGCGTGTGTGTGTGCGTGTGTGTGTGTGTGTGTGCGTGTGTGTGTGTGTGTGTGTGTGTGTGCGTGTGTGCGTGCGTGCAGTCACATCTAACCCTCGCGTCCCACCAGCTCCAGCACTGCTCCAGGATGTCGGATGTTTCCAGGCGTCACAAATAAACAAACTTAGCTTTGGTATAAATTAGCATTAATGACTTAGTTATGTTTCTGGACACTGTTCTACCATCACAGCTCTTCATTAAGTGCTGTCAGACCTTTAATTGAAGTTCCTGTTCTGCTTCCGAGGGAAGTTTCACCACTGAACATCAGCTCCTTGTCAAGTAGACACACAACTGAATGTTGGGGCTTCATTTGAACTTTCTCTGGTAATGAATGTAGACGTACTGATGGGACAGACAGTGGACGTACCGATGGGACAGACGGTGGACGTACCGATGGGACAGACGGTGGGCGTACCGATGGGACAGACGGTGGACGTACCGATGGGACAGACGGTGGACGTACCGATGGGACAGACGGTGGACGTACCGATGGGACAGACGGTGGCGTAGTGATGGGACAGTGGACGTACCGATGGGACAGCGGACGTCCAATCACCAGTTGCTCTGAAGTCCTCAGATCATGTTTTGAAGGTGGGACTTGTCCCGTTTGGTTTTGGACAGATGTGTCCTTCTTCTCTCGTGGACATAGAACCGGCAGCAGCTCGTCAGTAGCTGACAGTTGATATGTCTATTAATCTCCTTCCTGAGTCGACTGTGAATGAATTATCTTTTTTTTCTCCGTCCTGAGCTGGGCCCGGTGCCTCGGGGACTTGAACCTAACGACCTCCATCGATTCAGGCTGCAGCTGCTTCTCCCAGGTCTCATTCTAATGGACCTTCTGCCCTGGTGCTCATCAACCTGTCCATTGGTTTCTCCTCTTTATGGAGCTGCAAGGCTGAGTTACTTAACAATTTCAGCGCTGTGAAGATTAGAAGTCAATTATCTGCCTGTGGACGCTGATTCTGGACAAACATATTAATCCCACGTCCTGACACAGTTGCAATAAGGTGCTGGAGGATAAACGTCCACACGGGAAACAACCTGCAGAGCAGAAAGAAAATTCTCTTTCTCGTCCTGTTGCACTGTTCATTATTTCTTCCTCGTCCGTGGCAGTTTGGAGAAGGATGAACAGATTTCACTTATTGAAAATCTGCTATAAACCTGTGTGAACTAATTGAACCTGTGGTCCAGACAGAAAGTTTCAATGCTCAAACTTTCCTCTGGCTGTTCACTTGGTTTCATCTGTTGTTGAAAATTAGCTGTTTTTTTTTTTTTTTTAGGAAACGTCAGTGATGTTTTCTGTCTGTTATTGATTATTGACAAACTGGAGTTTCTGTTCACCTGTGACATGTCTCAGATGGTCGGTCATGACTCCTGAGCAGAAGAAGAAACATTTGTAGAATCTCACTAGATTTTTTCCTGTCAACCTGGTTCAGTGGGTCGTAGGTTTGTTGTGAAGTTGAGTAGAAAAGCATCTTCAGGGGGTCTGAGATGGGACTCTCCCCTGGAGGAGGTCTGAGATGTGATGAGACTCTCCTGGAGGAGGTCTGAGATGAGACTCCTGGAGAGGACTGACAAGCTGCCTCCGTCCTCTGGACATAAACAGGAGCATCACAAAGGACCCAGGTGCCACCACGTCTGTCACAGCAGCTTCATGTTTCATTTGTTTGCTCGTGGTCCTAAACTCTGCAGCGCTGCAGGATGACGTCATTTCCTCCAGGGCCAGGTGTCTCTGTTTGTCCCTCATGTCTCATCGCAGGCGTCGTTGGACACTCAGTGTTTTAGGGAACGTGTGAATCAGAACCAATGAAGTGTGATCAGCTCGTGAGACGGTGGATGGAGCAGCAGCAGCAGCAGCAGCAGCAGCGTTTGAACATGGGCGCGTTCTGTTTCACTGTGCCACCACTTCACCCTGTAGGACTCAGAGGGTGGAGAAGAAAGGACAAGGGAGGGATTAGTTTAATTCTGCTAATTAACAAAGACGGAGGAGAGGAACCTGCTATCTGCTGCTGGATGTCTACTGCCCTCCAGAACCTCGGCGGCTGTTAATTACCTCTGGCGTTTCAGCGGGTCTCTTAGGAACGGACAAAGCTGCTGCCTCAAAGAAAAGATTACGCCCGAACAAACGACATGTGTGCTGTTTCTCTTCTCGTCCTCTGCAGAACGTCTGTTTTACTGCTGCTAACACACTGATGCTTCCTGATCCGGACATCTACCACTTTAACCAACGTGTGTTCTCCACCTGGCACACACTGATCAGCTGATCGGCACAAACTCAGATGATCCGACACACAAAATAACTCCAAAAGTTCTGAGTGGATTTTAATGAAATGTTGATGGACCTGGACCAGAGGATTAGATGTTGGTGGTGTTCTGGAACCATCTGGATCCAGGAATGTGTTGAAGGATTCTTCCTCATTGTCAGATAGGGACATTGTCAGCATTTGTGTCTGTGCAGTGGACTGTGTCCGTGGACCAGTGGTTAGTGGGTCTGTCTGTTAACCCAAAGGTCGGGGGTTTGTTGCTAGGTGAGAGGGAGCCGTGCAGATTTCCGTGGTACATTAGTGTTTGCTGGTGGTTCTCATCAGTGTTCCTGTCTGAGCGCTGCAGCAGCTGTGAACACAAACCACCTGTGACTCAGAAATAGTTTGTGTTAATTGGAGTTTTCACGTGTTGAACCGACGCATCTTTAGAATAATGAAAGCACATTCAGCCGTTTCTTCAAAGCTGCAAATCTCATTGTTCTTGGTGTGTTTCCTGCGGCGAGAACCGTTGATGACAGTTTGCAGGTTATCACCTCTGAGTCTGGCGCGCTGTCATCCACGTTGTCCACCAGCGGTTCCATGTGTCTGTTCACAGCTGAGGAGAACAGCTCGTCGTCTGCTGCCTCGTTATCCACTCATCCACCAATCTCCTGCGTCACAAATCACCTGTGTGAGCAGACGAATAAACGGGTGTCTGCTCCGCTGGCGTTTCATAATGAGATTGTCAGAACACAAACTGCTCTCGGGCTCCTGCTCTTTTATATGCAGATGACTCAAATGATTTGTCTCATCATTTCATTGTCTCTGTTTACTTGACTTTGACGGCACTGATGTGACGGTGTCGTGGCTCAGGAGGAAAGAACGACTGAGGCGAAGTGTGAATTAGAAAAATAAACAGCGATGCTGCGGAGGAATACTTAGTGACGAGGATCCCGGTAGTTTGTGATGCTGACCAACTGGCTGGAACCTGATCGGAGGTCAGAGCTGCTGCTAGAGCTGCTGCTGCTGCTGCTGCTGCTGTTGCTGCGGCGGCGGCGGCGTGTAGACGTACGTTCACTTCTACATTAATGGCACATATTTATGGTGCCGCTCCCCAGGGAAACATCCTGGTATTTACGGCTCGTTCATATCGTGGGAGCGACCTTCTGTCCATGTTGAACCTGTTCCAGACAGAACATCCCAGAAAGTCTCGTTCTTTCCCACGAACGTCCTGTGTCGGCTGTGTTGCTGTTGAACACAGACGAGCAAAGGAAACGCTGCTGCCGTGTTTAGTGGAAGCTTTGTGATTTTATCCTTAGAGAGCAGGATTTATTCCAGAAGTAAAAATGACCCTCAGTGATTCGTGAAAATCAATTCGCCCAAGTGGTTCTGTCTTTTGATTCTCCAGCCACATCCTACGTGGTGTGTTTGCTCGCCAAAATAATCACAAGTGTTTCTGTTCAGCTCCCCGCGAGCAGCGTGTCACTAATTAGAGATGGTTTCTGGGATGTTGACAATCTAACAAGGGACAGGATTTCCCCCCTGTGGGACTCATCTGGTTCCTGCTGTTATTCTTGTACACGAGCACACACAGGAACTTTGATGTGTGTGTGTGTGTGTGTGTGTGGATGGATGGAATGTGACCAGCTGTCGGTGCTGCACAAACTGTAACATTGATCCAAACGTTCTTTGCAGTTGAAAGCGTCGGCAGCGTCTTTTCACTCCACGTGAGGACGTGATGAAGTTTCTCAGGAGTGACATTTCTTTAAGGAGAATGTGTGTGTGAGAGCACACAGGAGGAACGTGAGGACGACAAACCAATAAACTCCAGTTCCGCTCCAAACACTGCAGATCTTTAGGTGCCACGTTAAGATCCACTCTCATAAGAGAAGGACCGACAGGAAACAGTAATCGGTGTCTGCCTACTGACTGATCAACGCTTTTAATCACTTCATCTGCCCTGAGGATGGATGTAAAACACCAATGTGATTGGATTAATCTGTTTGTGTTCAAACTCCCTTGTCGTCCTCATTCCTTCACTCACTCCCATTTATCCTCCTTCCTACTCCACTGGGACTATAATCAGGGAAAAAAACGTGAGTTATGGCGATAAACTTATAAGACTTTGTTGTCATAAATCAAGTTCCCCCCCTGCTGGATGTTGGAGGCTGTTCTTTTATACCGTCTATGTTCAGTTTATTCAGCAGATAACAAACGGTAGTCTGTGTAAATGAGTGAATGTAGTGGAGCTGTTCCATGGTCCACAGGATGTGACGACCTTCACCCAGCAGATGACATTCCTGTTCACGTGTCCCGTTCGAACAGACGACTTCGCACAAACACATTTGCATCAGTAAATAGCACAGGACTGACAGGCCCGACACCAAATGAGCGAGTGTCCTATCGGACGCTGCGACGGCTGCTGGCGGGGAAATGGGACGTGTTGGGGCGTCTGAACGCTGCGACTCGCTGACAGTGATGAATGTTTCCTCCAAAATACAGATTCACACCATGTTATTGTTTTATTTTTTTTATAACATATTCTCTCGGAAATTGGGTCGATTGGATTATGAGGCTGGTGTGTGTGCGTGCACGTGTGTGTGTGATAGAATTCAGATTTTGGATTCTTCCGCGAATTAATCTAATGGTGTCCTTGTGTCCTTGTGATGTTTCCTTGAACCTCTGATCCTGTCACGAAATGAACTGAATGACTGAGACCAAACACGTGTGAATCAAAGTGTGAATTCACAGAATCAAATTTGTCTTTTTCATGAAAGAAACTTTTTATTCTCGTCTTTCTCTGACGGTTCATCTCTACAAAGTATCCAGAGTGAAGTCGGTTCTGATCGGGGCGCCTCTGGTTCTTAAAACATGTCACTTCATGTTGTTGTCTGCTGCGACCGCACGGACACACGGTGTCTCCGTGGAAACTAGAGCTTTCTGTGAAGTACGTTCCTCTGAAGTACATGAGGTTCTTCAGCTCGTCTTTAATGGAGAGAAGCCCATTATTTCCTGCCAAAGAGGCAAAGTGAGATAGTATCAGTTATTACATTTTGTCAGAAGTCACTGAGGCCGTGGAGAGAAAAGAGCAGTGGAACTTTGGACCAGTGAAAAGACACGCTTCTCTATTTGTTCATGTGAACAGGTTTTAAATCATTTCATTCATCCTCTGAATGTTCTGTGTGGTTTCATTCTGTCTCTCAGATGCAAACACTGCACGTGTGTGTCCGACCAACGCACAAACACAAACAGAGTACATTATGCAGTACGGCAGTTATTCCAGAGTACAGCAGGTACTCCAGTCGGGGAACATGACCTGTATTTCCTGCTGTCGCACTCAGAGCAGGAAGCAGCTGTCAGACGTCAGAGGCCAGAAATGGATGAATGGATGAATCTCACAGCAGAAACATCAGCAGCACAAACATTCTGGACTCATTAAGAAGAATAATGGAGCTCAATAAAAGCAATCAGGCTCTGAAATAAACCACAATTAAACAACCGTATTTTTCCCATTAGAGGAGCAGCACCCCTATGCGCTCGAGGCAGAAAGCCTCTGTCTGCCTCCATCTGCTCAGACACACACTGAGCGCACTGAGCGGCCACAGACCACAAACATCCCACAGAGGAATTTTCCGTAAAGCTTCCGTCATGCTAAACAAACACATCTCGCAGTTTTTAATGTCGACTTGTGCTCTACAAACACTTTGTTTGCCTGAGTCGTTCTGCTCTGTAACATTCTGTCCGCAAATCCTCCTAAAGCCGCCGCACGCACTGAGCAAACAGGTCTACAGGAAGATCTGCTCACCAGCTGCCAACTGACTGAGGGATTAATGTGGGCAGGCTGGAACAGACGTGGACGACAGGTACCTTACCATTCAGCACACTGCAGCCGGCGTCAGAACGTCAGTGTGATGGCGTCAGAACGTCAGTGTGATGGTGTCAGAACGTCAGAGTGGTGGCGTCAGAACGTCAGTGTGGTGGCGTCAGAACATCAGAGTGGTGGCGTCAGAACGTCAATGTGGTGGCGACACAACGTCAGTGTGATGTCAGAACGTCAGTGTGGTGGCGTCAGAACGTCAGGGGGCCGGCGTCAGAACGTCAATGTGGTGGCGTCAGAACATCAGAGTGGTGGCGTCAGAACGTCAGAGTGGTGGCGACACAACGTCAGTGTGATGTCAGAACGTCAGTGTGGTGGCGTCAGAACGTCAGTGTGGTGGCGTCAGAACATCAGAATGGTGGCATCAGAACGTCAATGTGGTGGCATCAGAACATCAGAGTGGTGGCGACACAACGTCAGTGTGATGTTAGAACGTCAGGGGGCCGGCGTCAGAACGTCAGGGGGCCGGCGTCAGAACGTCAGGGGGCCGGCGTCAGAACGTCAGTGTGGTGGCGACATGTCAGTGTGATGTTCGAACGTCAGTGTGGTGGCGTCAGAACGTCAGTGTGATGTCAGAACGTCAGGGGGCCGGCGTCAGAACGTCAGAGTGGTGATGTCAGAACGTCAGGGGGCCGGCGTCAGAACGTCAGAGTGGTGATGTCAGAACGTCAGGGGGCCGGCGTCAGAACGTCAGAGTGGTGGCGTCAGAACGTCAGTGTGATGTCAGAACGTCAGTGTGGTGGCGTCAGAACGTCAGTGTGATGTCAGAACGTCAGGGGGCCGGCGTCAGAACGTCAGAATGGTGGCGTCAGAACGTCAGTGTGGCGGCGTCAGAAAGTCGGGGGACCGCTGCTCAAAACGTCAGGGTGCTGCTCCATTCCAACAGACGGCAGAGAGGGGGTTTATCCATTGATTCGATGCCCAGATGAACGACGACAGCGAGCTCGCCCCTCGTGAAACGGACCAACCCGCCACAATAAAAGCGCTGATACGCGAACAGAAAAAGGCATTTACCTCGTTCCCCAGCTGCTGAAATATTGAACAGGCAGCGGCTCCACTGCTGATTATACGTCAGATTTGTATGAATAATAGATCCTGAAAGTGTTAGTTGGTATTTTTCCTTTAAACACTTTGTGGGATCTTTCACGTTGAGCTGCTACAGTTCTAATCCTCCAAACAGGATTCAGACTCCTGCAGGGAGTTTGAGAGAATCTCTGCTGCGCGTCGCTGTGAATGCAAAGCAGCTGACGCCTTGTTTTGTTTGCAATTACCTGCAGGAACGATGATTGTTGGGCAGGTCGGAGGAATAATCACGGGTTGAGCCCATGTCAGGCGTCATATCAGAGCCCATCATCACTCGTCTGCGCTGCCAGCCATTAATATGAAAACATGCAAATGAGGCTCTGGGAGGCGCTCGTCCTGCAGCGCTGCAACAACCGGCTCATTAGTACTGAGATTCACTTCCTGATGTTCACCAAACTGAAAACTGTGAGTGAATGTTTGTTTCATGGTTTCACACGTCACTCATCCAAGGACGAGTGACAGTAACTAATCCCTCGTCCCTGAGTGTCTGCGACTGGTGGACGCGCCACAAAGATCAAGTTGATGTTTGTGTTGTTGGTGTCGCTGAGGTCGGAGGTCAAACCGACAGATCTGTTCATGTCGGCTCAGATTCGTAGCTGTGCGTTCCTCCTGCTCCACAGCCTGCGCAGCAGGAGTCTCAATGTGTTTTCCCTTCACACAAACATGGAACCTGCCAACAGAAACAAACTGTCGCTGCAAACGGGCGAGGAGAAGGTGTCAGGCGGAGATGTTACAAATCTAACTGGTGTTAACTCAGGTCACTTCCTTCCTTCCTTCACCAGTTCCTTCAGATGAAACTTTCTGAGGCAGTGTAGTTGATGGTTCCGTGATGGTTCCAGAGCTCAGAAGAACCTCGAACAACCCCACTGATCCCATATGTTGGTGATCATGAGCAGAGGAGCCTCAGATTGAAATGAGGGACTGAGAACTTCTCCAGCATCTTGACAAACATGAAAATGTTCCAGCAGATACAGAACAAATGGAACGTTCTCTGGATGAACATTGACTCAGTTTGGTATCTGAGTCTGGACAAGAACGTTCCAGCAAAGACATTCAGACCGTTTCTTGCTGGGTTACTTGAAAGTAAACCAGAAGTCCAGTTGCCTACGATTTAACCCAGCAAGATACTATGACTTGGATGACTGAGAACCTTCACAGACACATTCAGACCGTTAATCATTTCACTTCAAATGTCAAGTAAACTCTCATGGTGGGTTTGGAGGAAGATTCCGTCTAGGTCCAGAGACAAATGTCAAGTTTTAACCGTTCGTCCAGTCAGGTCGGTGGTGTTGGTGGAGCAGAACATCTTGTGATGGGTCGTCTGTGTAGGTGTCAGTGAAGTCGTCCTGAGACGTCCTGAGACGTCCTCTGGCTCCACCGGACATATGCTTCATTTGTCATCATTCTCTTTGAAATGAGGCGAGATGGACAAGTTCCTGTGGAACTTGTGTGTGTGATAAGTAGCCTCTCATTTCAGCGCTCTGCAGGCCAATTATAAAGCTGTGACAGGCCAACACCTCCACAGTCTGTCTGTTATTGAACCCCTCGCCTTTCTCTCACTTTGTCTCTTTGTCTCTCTCATTTCACCTGTTCTCCTTTTCACACTCTGTCTCTCTCCCCCCTGCGGCAAAGAGTAGAGAGGGCAGGCGTGGTGATGGCCGGCCCCGGTGTCCTTTAGTGTCCGATAACAGAGCCTCCCCATCAGCCGAGCAGGGACTGGCTAATGGATTTGGCTGGCAGGCACAGATCCCTTCATCCCAATCCCAAACCTCCCTGCTCTCCCCCACACCTCTCAATTATTCAGCCTCCACTTCTATGCAAATGGTTTCTTATTGAGGAAAAGCTGCCATCATTTTCATCTGACTGTTATGTGTGCTGATGCGTGCGCCTCCAGAGACTCGACGGCTGTGACATACGCAGCGGCTGCCGAGATGGAGCATGTCGACTGCTCGCCGATCCCTCATCTCCTTCTAGGCAAAGCTCCGTCGGACCAGAACCATTAGAGTGTGATCCATCCAAAGTAGCGTTCACAAGTGCTAACGCTCTCTAGCAGTTCCCTAGCAACCGCCTCCAGCGCCGGTCTCTTTCACTGTACAGCTCAGTTGCTAAGCTACAGAGACCGACTGAACTACACATGGCTGATGTCCCCATGGAGGCGACGGACAGAATCTGTCCGTATCACTCAGACCCTGGATCGATGAGTTGAACACGTCATCCCACATCCATCCGTGGAACGTTGTTTGTCGCTGATCAGTCACACACCTTGCTGAGCTGAGTGTGAGTGGGAACAAACAGTTTTATCAGGAGGTGAAGTTGAGAAGGTGCAGAGAACCTGCTCGTCTGTGAACGTGTGGAGGACAACGTTCAGTGGAAACTCACCTGGGAGTGCTGTGTCCTTCCAGTAGTCTACATCAGCAATGTCACCCCCCCCAGCAGATGTTTAAAGAAAACACCAGCGAACACATTTAGCCTCACTTTCACACTCATATTTCATTTCCTGTCCACTGAGGTTTCTGTCCCCGTGTCCCGTGTTTGTTTGTGATCAAGTGTTGACCAGCACCACGTCTCCGAGGTCATTTCACCAATCTGTAGTTAGTTTTATGCTAACGAGGACAGGGAGACACGCCCCCGGATGGCAGCGTGTCTCCGCCCCCTGAAAGGCAGCCTGGGGGGGGTGATGGTGATTTGTGTGTGTGTGTTGGGTTGGGGGTGGGGGCAGAGCTGCTCCTGCCAAAATGAATTTAACACACTGTTTCTGCTGCATTTGCACAAAATCTTCATCCAAGTCTCAACATGAAAGGTCTCTACCACACACACACACACTGTGTAAACTACATCACAGCACCAAAGGATCGTGTGTGTGTGTGTGTGTGTGTGTGTGTGTGTGTGTGTGTGTGTCAGTCCAGAGGTCACATCTTCGATCACCAGTTCATGCAGTGAGACGATCTGCCTCTCAGTGATGCCCCTGTCACCTAGCAACCGCCACAGCTGCACTCAGAGATGAGAATTGTATTATTGTGGAAGTTGATTGTGTGTCAGCAGCAGCAGGAAGTCACTGCTCAGCTGGATTCATCTAAAAACATCTTCCTTGTCGCTTTCAGTCGGTGGTGTTTTACACAAACAGAAAAGTCATAGAAATATGATTTAGTGTGTTTAAATGTGGTGAATGTGTTTGTACAGAGCCTCCTGCTGAGATCTGCTGAGAACTGACATCTGCTGTCCAAAGTAAAACATCTGCTTCAGCACAAAAACAAACACACGACAGACAGACGTCCTCTGATGCTTTCAGCCTGTTTCAGCTCAGAGAATGACTTGGAGAGTTCAGTGAGTCAGCAGATGTTTCAGCACTGTCCTCCTGTCTACCTGTCCTCTCGTCCTCCTGTCCTCATGTCCTTCTGTCCTTGTGTCCTCCTGTCCTCCTGTCCTTTCATCCTCCTGTCCTTCTGTCCTTGTATCCTCCTGTCCTTGTATCCTTTCATCCTCCTGTCCTTGTGTCCTCCTGTCCTTTTCTCCTCCTGTCCTCATGTCTTTTCATCTTCCTGTCCTTCTGTCCTCCTGTCCTCATGTCCTTTCACCCTCCTGTCCTTGTATCCTTTCATCCTCCTGTCCTTCTGTCCTTCTGTCCCCGTGTCCTCCTGTCCTTTCCTCCTCCTGTCCTCCTGTCCTTTCATCTTCCTGTCCTCCTGTCCTTTCATCCTCATGTCCTTCTGTCCTTGTGTCCTCCTGTCCTTTCCTCCTCCTGTCCTCATGTCTTTTCATCCTCCTGTCCTTGTATCCTTTCATCCTCCTGTCCTTCTGTCCTTCTGTCCCCGTGTCCTCCTGTCCTCCTGTCCTTTCCTCCTCCTGTCCTCCTGTCCTTTCATCTTCCTGTCCTCCTGTCCTTTCATCCTCATGTCCTTCTGTCCTTGTGTCCTCCTGTCCTTTCCTCCTCCTGTCCTCATGTCTTTTCATCCTCCTGTCCTTCTGTCCTCGTGTCCTCCTGTCCTTCTGTCCTTGTTTCCTCCTGTCCTTTCCTCCTCCTGTCCTCGTCTCATCGGTTTACATAATCGTCAGCTGCGTAGAACTCGAGTTTCTCTCAGTCTCCACTCAGGCGTTGAGAGCTTCTTCCAGCTGTGGCGGCCCTGATGCTTCTCACCTGTGCTTCATCGTTTCACATGCTTTTACTTTGAAGAGGTGCGATCGCGGCTCTGCTGGACCGAAAAGGTTGTGGAATGAAAAGCATCTTGTACAGAGCTGTGACCAGCTGCTGTGAAACAGATGAAGGTCCAGTCGTATCAGATGCATGTGTTTTATCTCAGGGGGAGGAGGAGAACCTGCTCCATGTTGGAGCAGATGTGTGGACGGACACCAACAGTCAACAGACGTACGCAGCAGCTGCTGACGAACGAATGTGAAGCTCAGTCCAGGTTTCACACAGACGTCGCTGTCATTCAGTCATTCATGGGATTGTAGAACATCGCGAGCAGCAGCAAACGTTTCACACGTCACCGTTTCCTGTCGGATGACGAGCGATGTGATCCTCGACACTCCGCCGAGCGTCCTGTCGCTCGTCTGCGGCGCGTCGGGTTCAGGAGCGACTGACTGTAAAACTGTTGTGTCAGCATCTTTGAAAAAGCTGCAGCTGAAGGTCAAATGGAGTTTAGTACAGAAGCCGACAGACTGAAGTGTGTGTGTGTGTGTGTGTTTCACTAAAAGGAAGATTTAATGTGTGCTGCAGTAAAAGCTGCTCCCAGTGAGACATCCAGAGTCGTACGACCAGAGTCCTACGAACCTCTGAGAATCCTCCACAGTCAGAACGTGTTCACAGCTTTGAGTCAGGGAACAGGAAGTCATGTGTGACCACACTGGATCATCTTCCTGTGGGACCCCTCTTCCTCCTCCTCCTCGTCATCTCTTCTTGTCTTCCTCCTCTCCTCCTCCTCTCCTACTTTCTCCCCTCCCCTTCTCCTTCTCTCCCTCTCTCCTCCTCCTCTCCTCCTTTCCTTATCTTCCTCCTCTCCCCCTCTTCTCCTCCTTTCCTTGCCTTCCTCCTCTCCTCTTCCTCTCCTCCTTTGCTTATCTTCCTCCTCTCCCCCTCCTCTCCTCCTTTCTCCCCTCCCTCTCTCCTCCTCCTCTCCCTATCGAGAGTTCTGCATCTATAAAAACTTGAAGGCCTTCACAGACCGTTGGTGTTGGGGTGGCATTCTGAATTCTATTGATGATTTTTCATGGATTCATTAATTTGCAATGTTTTTTATACATAAATATTTCTACAACATAAAAATAATAAATATGTAAATAAAGTGCTTTTGTAAAAATATCAAAAATCTCTCCTCCTCCTTCTCCTCCTCTCTCCCTCTCCTCCTCCTCCAGTGTGACAGAATCTCAGTGACACTCACAGTGGAGAAGCTGTATAAAAGCTGAGCGTATGAATAATGACTGTGACACCCTGAATCCATTTTTAAAGAGTTGCGTATTAATGCTGGAACAACTGTATCTGCTCTGCATTCAGCAGATGGTTCACGTCTGCAAAAAGCTCCTCAGACTCAGCGGGCGTTAGGGGATCGCTCTGCTCTCTCTGTCACCATGACAACACCAGTTTCATGTCCGAGTGGGTGTGCGCACTTCATTTAGTAATCCTCATTGACTAACAGAAGAGCAGCTGTTTGCATTCTGAGAGCTCCGAGGCAGCAATCAGGACAGAATACATATAATTACTGCAAATGTGGTTCCTCTGCTGAGTATTACTGCATCAGATGTGAAGTCCACCAGGCATCTGCTGCTCCGCTCCTCATCAGAGAATCACTC
>CAAKHB010005073.1:49305-63870 GCA_901007665.1 Aeoliscus strigatus
ATCACACACTGCCCCCCCACACACACACACACACCTTCGTCATAATCACTTTACCTGTGTTAGTCTGTGTATTTCAACTATCAAATACTGTACACACACACACACACTCAGACAATTTCTTCCTGCTCCAAACAGCACATTGTGTGTCTTCTCACAATGAGCGCAGTGTGTGTGATGCAGTTTGTGTATTTACACACACTTATATTCAACTTTTCAACTGATGCTGAAACAGACGTCAGTACACAGGTTTGTTGAGTTCACACACACACACACACACACACACACACACACACACACACACGTAGGTGTTTGACTTCCTACTCTTGAACACTCTCACATCAGCGACTCGTGATTGTTTTGGATCAAATGATCCTGATTCTCCTCTGGCTCCAGTGACTACATGTATTTTTGAAGTTGAACATCCAAAGACTCTTTTCATAAAATCCTCGTCCCTAAAGTCCCTGAGGTCCTTTGGAAGTGTTCAGGTGTTTTTTCTCGCTGCAGACGGGGCGGACGCTCTGTCTCTTAGTTGCATCAGAGATTAGACCGGCTCCTTTTTATCACATTAACAAAGGTTCTACACGCCGAGATCACAGGAATAAAATATCACAGTGGATTCAAGATGAATTTCCCCGTTGGCTCAAGTCACTAGTCTGATATGGAACATGGAGAGATGCTACTGGAATTGGACCGGATCGTCCCAGATTGTCTCTAATCAGTGTTTGTGTCTATAATGGCTGTGGAACAGTAAGAAAAGTCACAGGTTCTGTTCAGTGGATCGTGTTTATTTCAACATCATGATGGATTTTTCTGGAAGCACATGGTGCCCCGTAACCATAGTAACGGAACACAGCAGGCCGAAGGCTGCGTGCCACTTGATGATGGATAGGTAGAAATAACACTGAACCACCTGAGTCCTCAGTGACTGTCCCCAGAACAGAACCATCGGTCCGCCTCACCTGGACCCTGAGCCCAGAACAGAACCATAGGTCCCCCCTGAGCCCAGAACAGAACCATCGGTCCGCCTCACCTGGACCCTGAGCCCAGAACAGAACCATAGGTCCGCCTCACCTGGACCCTGGGCCCAGAACAGAACCATCGGTCCGCCTCACCTGGACCCTGGGCCCAGAACAGAACCATAGGTCCGCCTCACCTGGACCCTGAGCCCAGAACAGAACCATAGGTCCGCCTCACCTGGACCCTGAGCCCAGAACAGACCCAAACAGACCGAGCCGAGCAGCACCGTTGACCTTGCAGTGTGTTTGACCTTCAGCTGTGTTTTTTCTCCTTTGTCATCTCTTCTCTCTCTGTGATCAATAACTGGATCCATCAGATCAATGGTGAATATTTACAGTCTCAGACCTCCACCACTCGACCCGTAACCGCGGTTACAAACGAGCCGTTAGTACTCCGACTAATTGGAAAGTCACATTTCTTTCAACTGTATTTACGTCGACTCCGCCGACACCTCGTCTGCTTCCTCCCGTCTGTTTGCCGACGTCACCTGACGTGTGACTGGAGCGTCGCCTCACCTGCACACGTGTGACTTCAGGAGAGGAAACATCAGCAGACAAAGTGAAACTGTTCGGCGTGAACGGATCCGACGTGCTAGATTAGTTCCTGCTGAACGCCAGCGGTCACGAGCTGCTTCTCTCTGCTCCTCAGCGCCATTCACCCCCCAGGAGGGAGAGAACAGAGAGCGTGAACGTGGAGGAGAGAGACGAGCTGAAACGGACACAGACAGATGATCTGTGGTCTTCACATCCACACCAGAAGGTCTCTGATGGGCTGCAGACAGGAAAACATGAACCAGCTGATGCAGATTGAACCTGAGATCTTGTGTCAGGTCTTCACCTGAGTCAGAGCGTGTCCACAACAGAAAACAGGACTCAGCTGTAACCCTTCACTGATCATCAGTCCTGTCTGTGTCCGTTAGTCCTGTCTGTCCCTGTGTGTCCCTGTCTGTCCCCGTTAGTCCTGTGTGTCCCTGTCTGTCCCCGTTAGTCCTGTGTGTCCCTGTCTGTCCCCGTTAGTCCTGTGTGTCCCTGTCTGTCCCCGTTAGTCCTGTGTGTCCCTGTGTGTCCCTGTCTGTCCCCTCACCATTCTCCTCAGCTGATGTCCTCCAACAGGGATGAACAGCTTCCTTTCATTCAGAACGTCCATGTTGGACTCAGGTGGAACTGACCCTGTTTGTCTTCTGTTCGTCCTCTCCAGGTTTCCCCAACGAGCCGGCAGCGGACATCGCTCTGAACACGGTCAAGAGCTGGATGGAAGACAACCCCGATCAGGTAGGACCCTGTCTGTTTCCACCCAGACACACACACACAGGCACAGGACAATACAAGTGGACGTGCAGCTGGTTGCTCTGCAGCTCTGCACTCGGAGGACGTCTACTCGTCCACAGAGACGAGTCCTTTCAGGTCGGAGATAAGGCCTCAGCTTCAGGGACTGGCTGTTCTATTGTGACAGCGTTTTGGAACAATGGGCCGTCTGAGGATGTGACACAGAGCTGATTCCTCTGCTGGAGTTACATGCTAATCCAGCAACAACTCACCACGCTGTTACATCAGAGCACAGGACTTTCTGAACAGTGTGTGTGCGTATGTGTATATACGACAGGGAGAGAGGGAGGATGGAACTGAAAGCCACCGTGTGATTGATTAGCAGAGAGTTTCTCCTGTGGGCCTGATGCTCTCACCCGAGCACAAAGAGCAGCAATGTCAGCATGAAATACTGTTAAAAGCACCAGACTCCATTGTGGAAGAGTAAACAGCTCCTCCACCAGCGCCGAGCACATCCTTTAATCTACGCGGCTCGAGTGCACCAATGATCCCGTACATCACAGCAGATGAAAGAATGGGGGAGGTCAGTGTGTGTCTCGTGTGTGTCTCACAAATAGCAGCAGAATGTGCGAGCGTCACAGCTCACGGCTGCGCTATGGAACCGCTCGTCTGCCTTTCGTTCTCATTTTCACATCTAATTCACTTTAATTCCAGTTTACACAGGTTTAATCTGCAGATGAAAAATGCGCTCTGACACTTTATTTTGCTGCTGTGAATGCGATGCGGGCTTCTTAATGAGGCGCTGACAGTCGCAGCCGCGGAGGCAGATTGTGAATGTGTAATCAGCTCGCCGCTGCTCGGGACGACGCTCACGTCTGGACACTTGGACATGGCGGCGGTTCGGGCTGTAGTGTTTGGTGCTGCGACGTTCCGATGACGCTCCCAAAGCAGGTGTTTACATCCTCCTCTGTCCCTTGAATCATCTGTTTACCTCTGCTGCATTTATCAGTGAAGACAGCGGATGATGAATTCCATGTGGAGCAGCAGCACAAACGGAACAGTGACGTGACAAATGTCAAATGATTGTAGAAGAAATGCAGGATGTTGTGTGTGTGTGTGTGTGTGTGTGTGTGTGTGTTAGTGTGTGTGTGCATCCGCTCAGGATGCTTCTGGCAGACGCTGCTGGAACATGACAGAATTGAGGCGTTTATTGTCAGTGGCTGAAGAAGATGGATGGTTTCATGCTTTGATTGTCTGAATGACTTTTTTTCCAGCTTTCACTCAAATATGGAAAAAGACACGTTCACGTTGTGAGCGTGTTCATCAGCGCCTCTGGTGAAATGATGATGAACTGTGTTCAAAATCAAACCTGCAGTTGATTTACATTCACTCACTGAGGGGGGTTTAGATTATAGATTATGGATTATAGATCATCTTCTTTAATCAGAAATAACAGATCATTAACATTAATCAGAAAAATGTGTGTGTGTGTGTGTGTGTGTGTGCGCGTATGGACGATTTGATGTGTGTGTGTGCATATGCCGCGTGTGTGTGTGTGTATGTATGGACGATGTGTGTGTGGATGATGTGGTGTGTGTGTGTGTGTTTGTGTGTGGACAATGTGTGTGTGCGTATGGCCAGTGTGTGTGTCTGTTTGAAGTGTTTCTCTGGTGGAATCAGTCAGTGAAGTTATTTTCTCAAGTGTTGAACTTCTCCTTCATGGAACGTGGAGACGGAAGCAGTTTGGATTAAAGAGTCGTTCTGTTGCAGATAAGAAACATTTATCTCCAGCAACAACTGCTGTTGGACGTTCATGACGACCGTCTCGTGTCTTCAGAACAAATCTTCGCCGCTGCGGATCAGACATGAATCAAAAGTGTTTCTTTGCTGCTGGAACATTCCGTCACCACACATCAGACTTCGTGAATCTGACAACAGTCGGTTTTATCTGAGGAAGAAAAGACATTTATCGCTCAGCAGACTCATTCAGACTCTTAAAGTATCCCTCATTAAACATGGGTGTAACTTTCTTTATCCTTCTTCATCCCTCAAATCCACAAACGACCTTTGTCAAAGCAGATTTTCATTTTGTCTCCTGCTCTCCGGACAAACTGTGACCTCCACCGCTGAGAGCAACTGGAACAGACAGGAACAGAAAATAAAATGAACCTGACCTCCATCAGCGCCGCTGCCGCGTCCCTCCGGACCTTTTTGTTTCCATGTACAACAAATGAAGTGTGTGTGTGTGTGTGTGTGTGTGTGTGTGTGTCGGGTCCTTGGAACGCGTCCTGCTGAAGAACACCAGTGTTTGGCTGATGAGTTGTAGAGTGAAGCTGCTTCAGACATTGAACTTCAGCGATGGACTGAAGCAGATATTTTCTCTCCTACTGATTTTTATCAACAGATTTGATGTCCCTCATCTCACCTGTCTGTCCTCCCACCGATGATGTGTGTGTCGGTATGAAGTCACAGCGTGTGAAGTCAAACTGTAGTTCCGGACGCCGTTAGCTGTGATAGGATGGAAGGAGCCCAGAGGTTGTAGCATTAATCACATCTTTTGTGTAAAATAAAGGAAGTAAGAGACCTAGCAGAGGGTTACTGAGCAGCAGGTTGCAGGTCTTCTCCTCCGTACTACATCTTGTCGTGGTGAGAGAGACGTTCATCCCGCCTGAGCTCACCCACAAACACCAGCACACCGGCGTCCTCTGACTGGAGCTGCTCTCTGCGCTGGAACCGGCTATCTTAATGACATGCTAATTGATTTAGTGTAGGACAGATAACGGTAAGCTGGAACACCGTGATAAAGCCGAGTGGTTGGAGCTGAGGGTTCAGAGGAGGACAGGAGGCTCATCAGACTTCAATCAGCTCATTCACTCCATTTCAACACAATTTCACAGCGCTGCTCCTCCTGCTGGAGCATGGAGACCTCACTGAGCAGCTGCACGAAGAGGACTTGATGCTCTCGTAAATACAGTGACGCAGGATATGAACACGAGCTGGTTCCGCTCAGTCGGCCGCTCCTCGTGAAACGCTGTCGGACCTGTAATATGTGCGCGTGCAGGGCTGTTCCCTCCTGTTGGTGTGTCTCTTTACTAGAGTGAGAGTGTGTGCGGCGCTGGTGTTCATCTACCACACCGGAGAATTCCTTCCATCGTGTCGGGGACAAATCGTCCCACAGCTTCTGACGGTTTGACGGTTTGATGTGGAAACTCGATAACAGACTGTTTGGGGAGAACGTTCGATGAAAACAATCTTTGTCTCAGCGTTCTGGTTGTCGAGAACTTGTATGTGAAAAGAAATCATCAGCAGATTCATATGATTGAAGATGTGTGTGTGTGTGAGAGCGATTAGGGGGCTGTTCTCCATCATTGCAGGTTCTCTGTGCTGTTGTCGTCTCCTTTCCATCTCGGGGGGGGATCAGTGTTAAAGCCTTCAGGCGCTGCTGCGTTTGAATGTCAGTGTTTCACTTCTGAGCATAAATTACTTGATGCGGGAACTTTTCGCCAAAGGTTGTTCTCAAGAAGAGCAGTGTGCCACAGGCGCCGCTCAGCTGAGCTCTGCTGCAGGTTTCTGTCACCGTGTCAACAGGCGGAATCAACTTCACTGTCCTTTGTGGGACGTCAACAACTACTGAACATCCTGCACGTAAGAGTCCGAGGTGGTGAGATACCAGACGGCCACAGGGATATGAACCGCTGAAGAAAACAATACAAACGCAAACGCAAACAGCAGCGAGGTGAGAACTCGATAAAGCACCAAGAGACGATTTAGGATTGTTGGTGGAGACGAGCTGTGGAGGAGGGAGAGACATTCCTTTTATATTTGCTGCCTGAAGGTCAAACTTCATCTTCTGCAGAGAGAATATGAGATGAATCCTTCAGAGATTTTTGTGCTTTCCATCATCTTCACCTTCATCTCCAGAGCAGACCAACCTGCTCGGTGTCCCAGTGGAGGAGAGGCCGGAGCTGGAGACACGTCGGTTTGATGCTGTGATCAGTAAGGATCTCTGTACCCCCCCCCACCCCGCCAGCCTTTGCCTGCACACCTCTGTGTCTCTCAGGACCTCCAGTTAATCACTGACTTCAGTACAAGTGATTTGTGAGTGACGGTGGTCGTCTCTGTGAGGTCCAGTCAGGTGACCTCAGAGAGTCAGCTGGTTGTGTTCAAACCAGTAGAACTGAACCAATCCTGAGAGGAGCTAAAGATCTGCAGATGTTCACAGCTGGAGACGTGTGACGGGAGCAGGACGGTGAAGCTGTGGGCAGCGACCAAGTGTGTTTGGGCCTCATTAACATGCCCATGATAAATAATCGGGCAGATCTTTTTCTCTGATGAGTGTAGCGGCTGTGGACACGAGCGGCGTGACCCAGGTTTGAACTCTCATCACATCTGTCTCCTTGGCGCCTCGTGCAGCCCGAGCGCCATCCTCCGCATCTCCAGGCTGTCACAGGTAATCGGAGGAGGGCAGCGTTAATTGTGTGACCCCGACAGGCCAGCAGGTGGTCTGGGAGGGGTCACCACCTGCCCCGCTTGCTCTCAGCATCCAGCAGGAGGTGTCTGCCCGTTGTCTGCAGAGCTGCAGCAAAGTCACCTCGGCTGCTCGTGCTGAAACTAATAACATTCCATTTGAAATAAGAGCTCGCCGCTTTCCATAAACCTTCTCCTCACAATGGTCCCATTTCTATTACACAACGTCTGTCTCTGTCCCCGAGCATCAACGTCTTGGACGGTGCTGTTCCCGGGGAGGGGAAGGGGCGGGGGGCAGGGGGTTGTCTGACTTATGGCTGATACATTCATCAAGCTGGTGCCAAACCAATATCAGCCTGTCAGAAGGGAGCGCGTGGCATTCGATCACCACGAGAGGCTGTGACAAACAAGTCCCTTTCCATTACGCTCTCTGGGGCCAATCTCTTCTATCGCCTCTTTATTTCACAGCTGCTCTCTGCCGGACTCCATTTCAGACGGTTTCCCTCTGAGCGCTGCAGCTAACGGAGATATACTTAGATATATATATATATAGATAGATTGATAGATAGATTTGGTGTGTGGTATCCATGTGCAGCATGGTCCCGTCAGCTAGCAGAGCTCCAGAGCTCCAGAGCTCCAGCAGGTCGACGTCTGCGTCCACGGCTTGGTGCTGCAGTGTGGGAGCCTCAGTGTGAGGCTGTGGTGTGTGGAGACACTGGACAATGGAGACAAGAAGTCCATTCCTGACATTCACCATTTTCTTCAACGGGAACCGATCAATGTTTTTTTAATCACCGCGCCGCGTCTCTCCTGAGTGCTGAAATGAAAATGAAGCCGTTGATGAAGTCATCCGATTAGATTTGTTCACGTTCATGGGATCAAAAGCACTTTCCCTCTGTAACGTGAACAGATAGTTTTTCATGAAAGCTTTGATGGACCTCAAATCCAATCTGTGCCATTCACATGCACATGGACTCTGCTCGTCGTTCTGAGCAGGTTTCAAACTGTGGATCGTCTCCAAACACCAGGTTACTCTCCTCTCTCTTCCATTAACTCACGTGTTTAACGTGTTCTTTGTTCCGGCACGTTCCTGCCACGTCTGTCGTCACTCATTATACCTGCAGGTTCATGTCGAGTTGAGCTTCTGTTTCAACACTCGTCAGTTTCCTGGAAAAGATAAATGCAAACGAGATGAAGTCCCATCTGCTGTAAATAGACGCTTTTAGTATCGAAGAAATCACATCTATCTGAACGTTTCCTGGTCTTTGAAGAAACATTCTACTAATTGCATCGGGTAGGAACGTATATTTGTCCCCTCTGACTTGTGACTGTGGAGGATTAACTAGTATTAAGAATAGTCCATGAAGCATTGCGGCATATACAGAATAATTGAGAAAGAGAGAATAAGCCCTTTGAGTTCTCTCCTCCAGACTCAGTGCGCCCACAAGGGACAAACACACCTGAAACAATAAATGGAAGAAATGTTATTATTGTTACACGATACTGCAGCTTCCTCCGTCTCACAGCGTTAACTCGTGGAGGCCAAACGTGGACGCTGGAGGAGTGTTCGGAGGGGGGAACAGAACGTTCTGAGGTGGTTGTGTGGCGGCAGTGAACGAAGCTTCCGATGAAGCAGGTTTATCAGGAACAGCTGAAACAATAAACTCCACCGAGACAAATCGGATCATGATTAATCTCTTTGCACTGATAATCATCCTGGTACTGTGAAGTGGAATTGTCATGTAATGAGAGAATCCAACAAAAGCCACATTGAGCAGGTGGAATCTGCCCCCCGCCCCCCCGCCGCGGTGTGAGCACTCGCTCGCGCTCTTTAACAAAGTCTAACAATCATTAAAAATGCCATCGACCTCAGTCTGCGGCTCTGTGACATCGTCCTGCATCTCATGGAGCCAGAGGAGGTGTAATGAACGTGGACAGTCGTGACCTTCAGCTCGCGGTACTTAATCCAGCTTCACTGTCTAAACACTGTTCAGAGGAGTTCCCTCCGTCTCTGACACATCCTCTCAGCGTCGAGCATCCTCACGTTCCCCGTTGATGGAACTCTGGCTCCAGACCGCCGACAAACACTTTACCCCAGCTTGGTTCAAAAACCTACAATGCAAAAATAATTAGCCTCTTTGTGGGGGCTGCTGTCAGACCGCCTGACATGAAAGCACGGAGCAGAGCCGGAGCACTTCTCATCCTCCGACGGACGCACTGATCTTTGCAGCTTTGAGACTTTTCACTTCTCTCAGCGCGCCCTGATGAGTTCATTCATCCTCTGTCACATCATCACGGAGACTTCAGACGGGCGGACGCTCAGGACTTCAGAGATGATTCCTAAAGAGCATCGTGCAGGTTCTCATCAGGTCTGTGCATGTCTGTTTGTTCTGTGCTGGATTCTGCTGGGACATCAGACGGCTGCATTGATCCAAACGAGTTGACGAGACAAAGTTGTTTCAAGCTCACATGCTGTCAATGAGTCTGGAGGAGAGGGGGCTCCACCGCAAAGACCACAACTCCACCACAGCTCCACCACATGGACCACAGCTCCACCACAGAGACCACAGTTCCACCACTGGGTTTGACATCATTTGTGATGCTCTGAAATCTGAGCCTGAGCATGTGTGATGCAGTTTTATCTTGATTGTGTAGTAGTATAAACACGGTTTACAGGACACTGCTCTTTTCATTTAATAGTCACGTTCCCTGCAGGAGTCATTAGTCTGCTCAGTCACTGTTTGATTCTCTTTATAGATAGAATTCTTTTTAAAATAGCGTCCTGATCACCAGCTGCAGAGCGATGACGACTGACTCATAACATTCCTCTCACATTCGTACCTCGGCCTGTCGTTCATCTTGGAGTTGCAATTCCAGGAGGTTTTGAAGAGAAAATTAAAAGAATTTCAATTAAGCGATTTGCTGAATTGGAGGGAAACTGGCAGTGATGTGGAAACGGCGTTTAATCTTCATGAACCACCTCGTGTTCCATTAAGCTCATATCCTCTGCTTATCGCACTAATCATTCCTCCCAGTGTCAGCAGTCCTGGCCACCGTTAATGAACCCATTATGTTCTGATTCAGTCCAGCAGCACTGGCAGGAACATCTCACGTTCATGGAACTGGAGAGAAGAATCCAGGTGCTGGTGAAGCTTCTCCAGCTTTGTGAGGAACACCAACGTGTTTCCTGAGAGTTTCTGTCGGTCGTCTGCCTCTAAAACTATACCAGCAGTTCAGTGTGTCGCATGATGAGAATGTGGTGACAGGACGCTGCTGGTGAGTTTGGACTGATCAGACGTGGATCAGAGTGAAGGGGTGAGTTTCACGGGTGAGTGAAGGGGTGAGTGAACGGCACTGGGTCTCTGTCAGTGTCACACCTGTTTGTTTGTCAGCCTGCGCCGGCACACGGCTGCTCGCAGCGTCGTCATTTTAATCCTGCAGCTTCCCTCAGCAGTGCAACCGCCACCGGTGCATGTGTGCATTCACACGTTGACATGTTTCAATTCTGCAGCAACAAATCACCAGATTAACTTGAGACATGTTCACGGGTTTAAGGATCGAAAATCTGTCAGAACAACATACGTTAGAAAATGATGTGATATGTGACTGAGTGAATCATAGGTGTCGATTTCAGAGTTACATGTACACACGTTTTTTTATAATAAAGATATGAAACTGACAAAGATAGTGGAGTCTGTGCAGTCATGGAGAGAACAGAGACGGAGTAGGACGTGAGCACTGACGTACTGAGTCACTGTGGATGGATTCACGCACAGACCTGAGCCATCGCTGTTGATCCGTTCAGTCAATGTGAAAATGATTCATCATCATTCATCATCAGTCATCAACTGTCTGAACACTTGACAGATGAATGTGTGATGTGTCTGGTGTGGTAGCTGTGATGTGTTTTCCAGCTGTGAGCTGAGGCGATGATGTCATTTTTCACGCTCGCCAATCGATTCTCCACTGAAGCATCCAATCAGCTGACCAGACGGTTTTTCTTTATGCAAATGAGGCAGCGTCAGAAGACTCATCTGCTGTTTGCACATTCAATCACATCATCCGCTGTTTTTAATTTTTCATGCCTCTAACGGGTGATTAGCACTGGGTTTCCTCCAGTTACTGCAGTTATTGTGTTGGATGAGACATTAAGGCCGTGTACACAAGTACTAAAACAATCTTCATTTTCTTCCTTGGCACCGTATCAAGAATACTTGCATCCAAATGGATCCATTGTAAATGAGGCTGTAGTTCATACTCCAGGCCTGTAGGTAGCGCTAAAACTCACCAAAAACAGAAGAAGTGACGGTGGAGTGGCGCTTCAGTGTCTGACGAGCAAATGGAGCCATCCAAAATGGGATTGTTGATGAAATTTCTGAGTAAAAATGAGTAAAAAGTGGGTGTCGCTTGAAGTAAACAAACAACAAACACAGGGAATGGGGAGGGGATTATTTATGCAAAGCTCCACAGACACAGAAGGATAAACAGTCATGGCTTTAAACCAAATAGGCTCACTTTGTTCGACAGCATGAACATTGTTGTTGTTGTTGTTGTCGTTGTTGTGAGGCTGGAGGTCGGGGGTGGGGCGATGACACCTCGATAAACAAATTATGTGGATCCAGCATCCAGACGCAAAGGCAAGGGCGGTGAATTATAATTTTTTTCACTCAGACCAGGTTTGAAAAAAGTTGATGCACTTGAACGATACAACGTGTTTGCACACCAGAGCGCCACCGTGTGGTCGTGGCCTTAAACTCCTCACAGGTGTGTGTTCACTACATGGACTTCTGTGTGTCCCACATTGGTGTTTCCAGAATCCTGGAGCACTGAGGTGTGGAATGGAGGGGTGTGACCTCAGATGAAATGTGACAGCAAGAAACATGGCGGAGCATTCAGATTGTAATTACGGGAGCAGGTCACCTCATCAGCGAAGAGCCGGTGTGATCACATCTCAGGCATCGGACTAATAATTAGATTTTCATAGTCTATTAATTCCAGCGGCGCTCAGCGTGTCATTGCTCTACTTGTTCCCGGGTCCAGAGATGTCAGCGGTCAGATGTGACGTTTGTCGACAGACGCTTCAACATCCACACATCAACGTGGACTTATTTACCTGCTGCACGGAATTCTCCCCACGCAGAGGAGTCACAGCAGAGGAGAGCTAGACAGGAAGTAGAATTACAGAACGATTCCCTTTCACCTGTCACATGAGGAGACGAGTGGGACACTGGTGGAAACAGATGTTGAGCAGCAGCGTTTCCACGGGCGACTGAACGATCATTCACTGGTTGATGATTTGACGTGTTTCCGTCACGTGTGTCGTGATGGGCTGCTGGTGGCTGCTCACACACACACACACACACACACACACGCACGCCAGCTGAAAAAGTCAACTGTGCAGAAAACCCCTCTTCTTGATCCAGAGCTGCAGCTGTGATCAGTGAGGACACTCAGACCACGTTCTCCAACCTGTTACTGCTGACTGTGTGTTTGTGTGTGTGTGTGTGTGTGTGTGTGCGCGTGCAGTGGTGGCAGAATGTCAGCAAGTCGAAACAACAAGGCTAATCATTCATCAGCACTGTCACATGAGTGTATTGTCTATAATTCATGGCCGGTGGGGCGCTGGAGGAAAATAATCTCATACTCTGTTTTCATTTGTGTCCTGCTGGGATTTGTCACTGATACAGATGATGCTGGGTGAAACCACCAGAGTCTTGTTAGCTGGACTTGTGTGAGGCCTGACGTGATTTGCATTATTCAGAGCGCGCTGTATAAGTGTATGTTAGCTCCTGTCACTCTCTCAAGGCCCAAGGTGCTTTCCCTCAGTGCACGGAGCCTCTGAGCGCACAGCCTCCACCGGCGTCTGCTCCACTCTGGAACACAATTAGAGATAAGATCAATTACTCTTCTTTGTGCAGCCTCTTTTCTTTGCTGCTCAAATGAAGGATGGAGAACACCCCTGAATTCTGCTCTCAGCGCCGCTTCCACTTCTACCTGCTAATTTCATCTTCAACTTAGTCTTTGATATTAGAAATGCATGTGTGTCAGCGTCAGTGCATGGGAGGATACAGTCTGGCTCCATGGACACTCTGAGAGCTGGAGGATCTTGTTGTGAACCTCGGGTACAGACTGCAGGTAAACGTGGTCTGTAAATACCTTCTTAATCCACCACTACTGGACTGAGACGTGGATCAAATGAACATCCGTGTGTCAGAACTCAGGTGTCAGACGCATGTTGGGAAGTAGAGACATGTGTCACACAAGAACGGAACGGGAGGAATGAAACTCATGAACTTTGGTTCTGCCCTCAGTCAGCAGTTCTGCTGGTGTGGTGACAGGGGGAGGTGGGGGGGCACTCTGGGTTCGATAAGATGGTGACATCACACGTTCACCCACTTGCCTGCAGAGATGGTGAGAGACTGAACCAGTGAGGAGGTGTGTGTGCGTGTGCGTGTGCGTGTGACGTGCCTCGTTGATGCGTTTGATGATTGATTGTCATGATTACGCCGACTAGAAATGAAATCAATCCATCGATCAGGGTGAGTGGAAGTGATTTGTTGTTTCCTGTGTGTCATTGATCACATTGTTAGATGGAGACGAGGATTCTCCAGCTTTGACCTCTGAACTAAATCTAATGTGACCAGAGGTCAGTGTTTGTACCTGAATCCCTGAAGGACGGGACGACTCGTTATCTCCTGTCGCTCCGACGACCTGAAAGTCGTTGCTTTTAGACTGAGGTCGTCCCTCTGTGTGCGTGTCTGTCTCTGATTGGGCCTCTAATCAGACGTCACTGTGGACACAGGCTGGATTGATTGAAGTGTCCGATGACTCGTCCGGACAGACTCTTATCTTGTCCTTCACTGTCCTCTGAGGACAGAAGCATGTGACACAGACACACGGGGCGTCTTCAGAGGCAGAAAACCAGCTGATTCATGAGCTGACACGTACACACCTTTAACAACACACACCTTTAACAAACTGTGTGTGTCTGAAAGTGGTTCAGAGAACAAGTTGTTGCAGTGTTGGAACACAAACTGGGTCACGTGCGTGTGCGTGTGTGTGTGTGTTGGACCAGAGAACAATGAAACATCTGTAGATGAACAACAGTTGTGTGTTTCACATGGGAAGAACTCAGCAGGTGTGTTTAGGTCATTTTCTAATCAAAGCAGAAAACACTGTTGATGACTGGTGTGATCTTAGCCAAAACAAACAAGACGTGTGTGTGTGTGTGTGTGTGTGTGTGTCTGTAGTCACCTCCCATCTGCCAGTGAACGTCTCTCACAGCTCCGTTTATCTTCGTTGAGGAGATGGAATGTAGACCCTGCGTCTGAGCCGACGCTCGTTCACCCCGCCGTGCTGTGTCATTATTGTCCTCTGGTGGACGTCGTGTCAGACACTTATAAATCTGTGACAGCAGGAAGATTATTTATCTGGATTTTGTTCGGATCCGCAGCCGAGTCTGTGGAGCGTCCTTGAATGGTGAACGCTGTATTGACAAAGTGCCGTGAGCAGGGCAGGAAGGAGTAAATCAGAAGGTCACGCACACACACTCTCTCTTTCTCACACACACACACACACACACACACACACACACACTCACGGACACACAAACACACACTCACTCACATCAGGCCAAACAGAACAGATGGTCTTCGCCACTAAATCAGCAACTTTTTCAAAGTGTGGTCAGATTAAAACACATGGTTCTGATTCACACACTGACCCAGATACAACCCCCCAACTCTCACACACACACACACACACACACACACACACACACACACACACACACACACTCAAACATATATAAAGGCAA
>CAAKHB010005082.1:35440-54351 GCA_901007665.1 Aeoliscus strigatus
TTCATCATCATAACACACAGGAAGCAGGTATAACAAGAAGTAATACCGAGGTTATCTGTCTCAAATACATGGGTATCAAACCAAAATACACACATGCCTTAGAAATAAATGTGATTATAAATAATAATGATTATTATTATGAAGTTGGAACCTTTGTACACTGATTATGCGAGTGAGAGAGAGGGAGTACCCGGTTGGAGGTTTGAGCTTCTTCTTCAGGCCCAGGTAACATTTGACCGACTTGAGCTGGACGACTTTCTCAGCCTTGGTGCTCTGCGACACACATCAACCGGTGAACTTTGGATGCAACAGTGAGGCGATTCATCAGAGGAACATGAAGAGGAATCTACTTGAGAAGAAAAGCTTCTCCTGCTCCTGCTCACATCTGACGCCTCCACATCTCAACCTCTGACATCCCTTGCTAAATACGGACCAGGCAATTATCACACTGGCCAAAGACAATCAATTCAACTCCAGCAGTATCTTTAGTTTATTTTGCATTCGCGCAATAGTTACTAATTAGTAATTATTTGCATCCTGATGTTGCAAACGTATGCGTCAACAGGGTGGTTTTCTCCAGCAGGTTCTAAACCTTCCTGTCCTGTGCTGATGAACGCTGGTGTTACCTGGAGATGTGGCAGCAGGAGAAGATGCTGGAGAGGAAACGGCGCTTACTTTGACATCTCGGTAGAGCTGCAGCTTCTCTGCACGCAGGACCACGTATTTGTCCTGGAATTTGTGTCCCGTCAGCAGTTTGCTGGAGCCACCGGTGAATTTAAGGTAGTCGCTCTTCACAAACTGACTCTGGTCGGCTGACAACACACACACAGACACACACACACATCCATTCCACAGGAGACTTTCACTATTTAAACCTGGTTTTATTTGTTTCTGTGTTGAAAGTCCAAACTCTGATTTACTCCCACACGACTTTGGGAATCAGTTTGGTTTGAGTTAAGTTGAGCACATGGATGCTACGTTAGCTGCTAAAAACACACATTTTTTCACATTCAAGTGTGCAGAAGAGGCTTAATAGTGTGGTGATGAGACAAACTAAACTATACAACACTGCATACACGACTGGATGTGTGATTGTTCAGAATCATCAGCCTTTGAACTGTCAAGAGTCAAGAGACTGAAAAAAAAGAACCAATAGGGTGAAAAATGACATGAAAATAGGTTCAGACGAAGCAGCAAAGGAACATTTCACCACCGTACCGTCCTCAGCAGCGTCTCTTCTGGCCTCGGCAAACTTCTTTATGACCAGGAAAGCCGATCGAGGGCAGTCGAGCGTGCTCCACTCCAGCACCTGCTCCAGAACCTTCTCTCTGTGGTGCAGCGGCCGCTCTGTTCAGAACAGACCCACGGGTTCAGAGGGCGAGAAAGTCACTTCTACCTCTGTGAATCTGAAACATCTTTGAAATAAAAGCACATCCTCTCATCAAATCCATAACTAGTTGTAGTTCCCAGGCAAACGACGCCGCTGTTCGCCACCTTTTCATCAAACTCACTTCAAATTATCTCCACTACATCGGGACCTGATTATGAAAACACACTTCACTGCGCAAAACAGAGCCATTATCTCCTCCACATCGGTGAGGAGGGTGCACGCTGGTGGCTGATGCGCAGCAGATCATTTGTGGACGGCGGATGCTGCCTCCGTCTCAGCGCTCCCCAGTTATTCATAACCCAAGGAGGCAAAAAGAGCCACGATGGCATAACTTATTCATAACAGTGGGTTTATCTCCTCACTGGAATCTCTGCAGACCCCGGCCCTGGAATTAGTTCCTCATTTCCCAACAAATATTAGCTCCCCTTTTTCCTGCCCATTGTCCTCGATAACAGTGTTTGTCTGTAGCTATCCTGCAAAGCGGCTAATTAACACACACACACACACACACACACACAGGCAAACCTTTATGGTTTTATGTCACTGTTTACTCCTCCACAGACAAATATATTCAGCATTCAGCACACCTTCGCCAACTATTTTTTTGCGAGGATGTAAACCAAACAGAAGAGCGCCGGCGTAAACTCTCTGTGAACTGATGAAACAAAGCAGCGCGGCGTCAGAGCTCTACTCCTACTGACTGGCCTCCCGCGGTTCCGGTCAAATCAGGGTCGCATTGGGGAACCGATGCATATTAATGTAAGACGAGGAGGGTCAACGTCAATGGTCCAGCCTGTGATGAAGATAATTCCGCACGTATGATGAGAAAAACACTAATTAATGCGCATACGATGGGACTGATGATCCTCGGCGTGCTTCCTCCTTCACTAATCACAAGGTCCTCGGAGGAGTGAAGTCAGATCTTTGTGTGGAATGACGACAGGCCTCCTGACGCATCAATCACTGATTGGATCTACTGAGAACGCCGGCTCTGACCGCAGGGGGACGTTTCATTTGACAGCCGGGGAACTTTGGAATCTACTGATGAAACCCTCTGAAGCCAGTTTATCTTTGAAGCTGACGCACAGAAACGGGCCGGGCCAGCTGTGATCCTCCGACGGCTGCTGGTTCAGGTGTTTATCAAACGGCCGCAGAGGTGAGAACAAGTTGGTTCGTCTTTGGAGTCACTGACGCCCCGAGTGCTCAACTACTTTACTAAGCAGCTTCAGACCAAATCACTCAAAAATACACAGCTGATTGAGTATTTACAAAAAGATAAAATGATGTTTTATCAGAAACTGACAAACCCCACAATTAATGAACAACAACAAGGTCATTTAGAAAAAAAAGTCCTTTTCCAGGTGTTTTCATGTCTGTAAGATCTGACAATGTGTGTTCGTTGAACTATTAGTTGTGTAACCCTACTTCAGGAGGACTCCAGCATACCTAACTCTCCGTTCTCAATGACTTCAAACGTGGTCCACAGGTCGTCGGCATCGAAGGTGACGTTCCGCATACTCAGCGCCGTTTCCGCCAGCTCCGTCGATCGCATGCTGGGAGAAACCTTGCGCAGACACCAACAGACGCATCAGTAAATGACAAACACAAAACCATCACGTCCGACGCCAGGGACTGATCAATGTTTATCTGAGCCAATGACACATGAAGCTGCCTCGTTCTGCAGAGGGAAAATGGAGTGTTAGCGTCCAGCGGTGCATTCCTCGTTAACCCCACCTCTCTGTGAGAGGAGTCGGTAACCTACACCGCGCCTATGAAACGCAATTACTCACTCAATTAAGTCCGACATTCCTTTGATTCTTTTGATTTATTTCAGTGGCAGAAATCCCATCAGGTTAAACCACTCATGTCTCGGCCTTATTCTATCAACCTCTTCCCCTCGTCCCGCACGCCGCCGACCCCGCCTGCCTCCTCACACCTCAGGACACGAGCGACTCGTGCCCGAACGGCCGCCGAGAATGCAGATTAGACATGAACCTACCTTTATTAAGCAGCAGTTCTCCGGCGCTCTCCTTTCCAGGTACACCTCGAAGATTAAGTCCCCGGCAGGAGAGAACTGGGGGGGGGGGATATCGGACACAATTATAAGAACAATGGCAGCTAGATTCATTGGCTTTTCTTATAATTTCCGCCGCCAGTGTGGCGTGAATCGATATGGAATTAAGTAAAGGAATCAGTTGGAGGAGTTTCTAGAACATCAGTGGAATCGCTAAATAAAGAAAGCATGTGTGAGATGAACGCGGGGGGTGGAAACACCCACGATAAAAAGTCAAACTCCCGCCTCAGGTGTTGATGTATGTGACAACACCTCGAAAAGACACATGCTTATGTTATTTTTGGAATTGGGGCGGGCACGCTAATACAATTAGAAATATATCAATTTATCATCAACGTAGCAGAGCACGAGGAAGAGACGGTCAGCTGTCTCCTGTCTTTTTTGCTAATCATGTAGCATGTAGTATGTTCCCTGTCATTCCTTCAAAGGTGTTTGATGTCTTCACAACAACAGATTTATCACAGAATGCAACAACTAATGCAAGGAACTGACAAAACGTGCAGGTTAGATTTTTGTCTCTTCCATGTGAAATTAGAAAGTCAAGACCCAGGATGAATGAAAGTCAAACCGAGGGGAACCAGGGAAAACCCCCACAAATGCACGACAGTGCAGTTTTACAACCTTTACAAAGGACAACCTGTAAAAAGCTGAGTCCCATTTAAGGCAGCAGATTTGGGGAACAGCTGAATCCGTCTCTGTGAAATGAACAACTGTGTGGACATTAAGGGTTTTTTTTCTTGAGCAGAGAAACTGCTAAAGGGACAAAAGCTGTGACTGATGGGGTGTTTTGTTGCGTTTACAGACCACGTTGTTCCTTTTACATTTGACAGTGACATACTCTCTTATTTTTATATCATTTTTGCCATTGGATTTTCTCTCCATTCACAGTCTTTTCTTGGCTAGAGCTGTGCTAATGAATGTCCCTCGGGGCTAAATAAAGCACTTCCCATTCTGATGATGGTCTTAAATGACCAGAAACCACAAGTGTTTTTCTATCACATGTTCAGGTGAGTAAGAATGTGAAATACAGGATTCATCTCATATATGGGAGGAAATCATGTTTGTTTCAGCAGCTCCAAAATGTAAAAATAAACATCAAACCTGTAAATGTAATGTAGGAAAAAACTAAAATGTTTATTCTGACAGCTGTACAACAGCACCGGCAGACATGTTGTGAGTTTCAACAACATATTTCACTAATCAACAACAGCACTGACATGTCATTTCAGGTTGTTTCCTCCGTTATCTGAAGCAAATGTTTTTCGAGGCTGAGGCGGCGAGGCATAAAGTACCTGCCACAAAGGTTAAATAGAACAAAGCCCTCTTCCTCACCCTCCCCTCCTCTTCCTCTGGCCCCCCCGCCCCCCACACACACACATACATCCCATTGTCCTTCCTGTTTGTTGCTAGAAAAACAGGAAAGCTGTCCAAATGAAAGGCTGATTCGACAGACCCTGACACATGCAGGCGAATCAATACGCGCACGCTTACAAACAGAACACCCATTGGTGATTTCCATTTGGCTCGGGCAGATTGACTTACTGCGGTGTCCTTTTTGTCGTTCCAGCGTGTGATGAAACTATTCTCTCTCTCCATCTGTTGCACCTGCTCTTCATTGACCTGTTTGAAACACAGCAGGAACACACAGACACACACTCAATTCGAGTCGGAGAGAAACTTTCCAGCTAAGCTGCGTCTTTGTGTGAACCTCTTCCGGTTTTATACCAATAAAGGGAAACAATTTGCCGTGTGACAGCGGCCACTGCAGGCACCAGTGATAAAAGGTGTGGAATGTAAAATGTAGAACCAGGAGACACAGAAAACACTTCTACGGCAGTTTGAGTGTTCTACCTTCCCTTTAAATGTTTTTTTATTACTTTTTTTTCTTAAGGTTACACGAATGACCCAGATGTTTGTTGGAGAAGAAAGTGGTCAGTAAGTTGTGTGTGTGTGTGTGTGTGTGTGTGTGTGTGTGTGTGTGTGTGTGTGTGTGTGTGCGTGCACGCGCACGTTCAGGCCTGATAACACAGACGTGCCACGTCACCCTGTGTGTTCAGCGCTATCGGGCTCATGATTGCAGTTGGAGTTTAACGGCCGTTTGTCATGCAAACGACGGCCTCCTGAACCGATGTTGCAGGAACACACTGCTCCTCCTTTTTAACAGCGCAAACAAAAGAAGGCTCCAGAGCATTCTCCTGGGAGTTCGCACTCATATCCCCGAAACCAGGCAGCTCTCCAAGAGCAGCATCGATCCCACGTCCCGGCTCATCTGCACATCAGTGGAGTCTGTCGTGGAGATTCGGTGGTGGCGGTGAAAGTGGTGCCTGCAGCTGGGTTTAGACACGCTACATGGATGTTGTACATGTCGGGAGCTGATTGAAGCAGCCTGGTGACATGCATTCACTGTTGACAGACGTCAACCTGACAAACAGACGTGACAGTGATGAAGTAACCAACAGCCAATGAGATAAAAAGCGATTAAGACTGATTGATGGATGAAACATCAGCATCCAATAGACACGTTAGACAAGGGGAAAACGCTCCCGGAAGATGAACTAAATCCGCTGAAACCGCTTGAACGCACACTTTGATATGATAAATATCGATGGCATGTACTTGTACACATGTACTGTGTGCACGTTTGGTCCATAATTGGAGATTCACCTCATTTACAAATGGGAATTTGCTCAGAATACCAGTAAAAAGTGTCATTTAAAGGGCCAGTTTGTCATTTGTACATATAATATGAGTTTAGCGGTCATTCAAAGCATTGCGAAACTTTAACTGTGTTAAAAAATCCGATTGTTCAGCTCCAAATATACAGTAATTGCTGTCATTTTTTGTCTTTTTCTATTTCTTGAGGTTCAGCGAGGACAGTTTCTATATTTCCCTGTGGATCAGCTGAGTGGAGAAACGGCCAATTACGCGAGATGTGTTCTCTTCATCACGTCACAGCGTTGACCTCTGACCTCTGCTGAGCCACCCTCGGTCCTTTCGTCTATCCCAAATGAACAGCGGGTGTCGGACTCACCCTGAAGAGTGTAATGTAGTTGTTGATGAGGTCGTGGACCACGTTCATTTCCTGTGGGGTTTGTCCTCGGGTCTGGAACAAGCAGGACGAGAAGACAGACGCCAGTTTGTCACTCGGCATCTGGTTGAGGTGGGAACACTGCTGAACCCTGAGTCAGAGGGACGGCCCAGGTTAGGAACCCCCGCCTGTGTGTGTGTGTGTGTGTGTGTGTGTGTGTGTGTGTGTGTTGTACACACCTGTACATGTGCTGTAGCAGAGCCTCGAGGGTTGACCGGTTTATCTTTGGCAGACTTTGAATGAACGTGGAGTATTTCTTCACCCGCTGGCTCTCGTCTTTCTCGTCTACGGAGCAAAGTCACATATCTCTCACCTGAATCACACTGGACGTACCCGACACACGTACATCGTCACGCACCCAGAGCTGACACCCAGTACGGATAGAGCTCCTTGGTGAGCAGAGCGTCCTCTGCCTGCGACAAGAAGCTCTTCAGGGTTCCTGTGACGTCCTCCAAGCGATGCTCCTTCTCTCGCAGCTTCACGTTACGAGCGTCACGGCTGAACTCCTCCAGCAGCCACACCACTCTTCCAGGATCCCCCGGCGTGTGGTAGACGCCCTCCTGACACAAACCTGACAGAAGAAGAAGAACACTGGATTGTTGGGTCGGTCTGATGACGAAACTGCAGATTTCTGTCCAGGACGCTCCCAAATTGTTCTTATTACTTTTGTTACTGATGCAGGACGTGTGACACTCACCGTATTGCGTGACAAAAGAAATGCAACTGTCCACGATGATCGGTACGCCATTTTTGGTCAGCTGCTGGTCGCCGAGGGCGTTGCCATCGGTGCCCGCAGCAAACGTGATGGCGGAACGCCACAGAGTGAAGTCCAGTGCGTTGAAGCCGTGGATGTAAACTGTCCTTTTTATCACACACAAAAAAAGAAAGGAAATAATGGTCTGGCAACAATATGGTTCCTTCTACATTTTTATAAAGCCTCCAGTTGACAGTATTGGGAAGCTGAGTCATTAAATAAACAAGCAGGAAGATTAAAGGAATCCAAAAGCGCATCCACAGAAACACACGTCTATAAACAACCACCGAGTTCCCACGAGGTTTGATGAAATACACACAAACAAACAGCAATTAACACAGTCGGCACAAAAAGTCTTCTTGATTTACTCGGAAAAAAAGCGAACCCAAAAGCGTTGGCTGGTGTTGGGGCTGCGAGGTGCCACCTCACCTATTCTCTCTAGGTGAAGCCGGCAGTGGAGCGAAGCCGTAATTACGTCGGCTTGCTACAGTTGTGCGTTCAATTCGGACTAACAAGGCGAGGCGGAATCAAAGCCAGCAGCTCTGCATAATGCACCGAGTAGCACAAACATGCTACCAATTAGCTTTTCTTCTGAGGCCAACGTACCTTCCGCTCTCCACCATCAGCAGAACCTGGATCTTCTCCTCGCCCTCGCTGTGTGTCGTGACAGCTGGGAAAAGGACGACAAGTTGTGAATGAAGCTGCGTTGATGTACGTTAACAGGGTTCGGGAACACGTTTAGATCTGGCATTTAGGGAGTCTGGTCTCTGTCGACTGCGCCAGCGCTCACCACCCATCGGCATGGGAAAGGTCTCTTATGTACTAATTGACCTTCGATTCAATCATAACTTAATAATAAACGGAACATTTCAACGAGACGAAGACCAGACGGTCGAAAATGTCAAACATATCCGTCGACGGACAGTGAAGGAGGCAGTTTACAGAGTGTGTCGCTCCCTGATTGCTGTTTTTCTTCTTCTCTGGTCTCTATTTGGTCGACTGACGATGCAAGATTCACATTTTATGTGATTAATAAAGTTGGCTCTTTGGCCTACAAACCTGATAGCGTCAGCCAGGGACGTCACATTAAATTTCTTCTTTATATGATTTGTTCTACTTACAAACTATTTATATTTTCCTCTGTGGGCACTGTGCGCCGTGTTATTTCATCCTTGAATTCTGTGATTAATGTAAAGATGTGTGCACTCGTGTGGGGATTCGTTTGCATATGTATTAGAGGTGTGTGGAGACTTCATTATCTGAACGTGTCAGGCTATCAACGGGTGTTTCTCCCAACGAAGGCTGTTGTGTTATTATGTATGTGAGACATTGTAGAACAGCCACAGCTAACGTTAGGGTCCATATGTGAGCAAATTCACGTTCCAGCTAATGCTAAGAAATGTACTACTATACTACTTAAATAGTAAACACAAGTTAATGCGAAGAAATATAAATATTAATGCTTTGTAGGAAACTTAAGCTAATGCTAGGAAATATTTGTCTGATTACAATAGCAGTAAACACAAGCAAAAGCTGATATGTCGTCGGGGCAACATATTAGCGTTAGCTTGGTGTGAAATGCTGGATCAGACTGAACAGAGAGGTGGATCCTTTAAATTCATCATACACACAAAAATATAAAACGATTGGCAAAAACTCAAAACCTCCAAATGTCTAATTATCCCTGTAATCCCAGAGGCTCCTGATACTAGAAACCTCCAAACCTTGTGGATTCGGATTATCTCCCAAATTTAATGAAACGTTAAGAGCTCATAGTTCCACTTGAGTGACAGCAATTCCCAGAAATACTCTGGATGTGCTGTACCTTACACTGTGACCGGATAATTTCTCAGACGCCTCTACATTTCCTCTACACAACTATGAATCATTTCATTTCAAATCCATTTTCACCGGCACAAACCAACTGTGCAAAAGAAAACACGACAAATATTACACGGTGCTTTCCTCTTACAACTCCTTTGTGAGCTGTTAATCCTCACAAGTCTCTCAAATTATTTTTGGCAGATTTTCAAGGCCACAGCATCCAATCTTGATCCAAACCAGGAGAAAGGAGAGATCGACAGATATTGACGATGACTTGAAAGAGGTTTATTAGCGGTGTTATCAGCTGAACGCCAAACACTTGTCGTTAGCGCTTGAACAAACACGAAGCGATCGACTTTTATCCGTGATACGGCTCCACAGGAAATTTCTACAAGTTGAAATGTTTGTGTGACAATAAAGTCCGCGCGGACGCTGTTCCTGTGTTTGGATCGTCACCAGGAGAAGTTTGTTCAGCTAGAAATCACTATGCTCAGAATGGTTAGGAAGGTTTGCTTATGAAACAACAACAGTATCCTTGCCACCTATGCTACGTCACCGATAATATACAGATATACACAGGTAATTCATTAATATTAAGGCAACTAACTGCATTTGTTAGTTTGGTAGATAAATATATGTGTGTTCATTTTACATTACTTCCAATTACATGCGACTGTTCCTCTAGGAAACTTTTTTTTTTTTAAACAAACCTCAGTCTTGACACGATTTGACTACTAATTACTCTGGACGGCCGTCTTGCACTGATCTTCATTTTTAGATGGCTGAGCAAAGCAATTGGATTACCATTATTTTCTCCATTTACCCCCTGCCCTCCCTCAAGAGAAGTCTGCAGGGGAAATTACAATGAAAGGGTTCAAAGTCGTTGTGCTTATCTTGTATGAAAAGCTTTCATTTCACGATGTTCTGGGTGGGAGCGCTGATTCCTACGCCGAGGCAGGTTAATGATCATCCAGCTGCAGCTGTCATTTCCCCCTTTGTGTCACTTTCGGTGGGGCGAGACGGCACAAAAGGATCAATCTGCTGTCAAGAACTCAACCGAGCCCCCTGGAAGCCATTTTGAAATGTGGTGCGCTTTAAAAAAAAAAAAACATAAAAATACACATTTATGGAACAATGAACAACCTCAGCAGAGGAGGAAAATACACAAATGGAAGACAAATAACACAGAGAGGAGCGAAAGCGAGTCAGAGCTGGTTGAGATCATTTCAGTTTACTGTAGTTGTAGAAGTGAGTCGATCCAAACTGGGAAAAGCCCGAGGTCAAACACCCGGGAACAGACTGACGCTCACTAGCAGCGAACTCCTGCTGCCGTCTGAAGTGCTGCACATTTTAAGGCGTGTTGTGACTTTAATTGAAATGTGTATTTATTTAATCCCTTCCGCTGCTTCCCGCAGGCTGTCACAAAATAACAGTTAATCCCATGTCACAGGCTGTGATTCCCAAAGGGATCCTTTCAACGCGCCACAATCTACCGTCCCACCACAAAACACAGGCCCTTCAGGCGCCAGCGGCTCCCCAGCTGTGACAAACAGGCTTCGACAAAGCCAAGGCGAAAGACGAGCTGTTTTTCTGCCCCAGCTGCAGGTGAGACGTTTGGTCCACCTTCGCCCACACATGGTGAAATGTTATTTGTTCTTTGCTGTAATGTAGTCAAACATTTGGGAGTTCTGCTTTTTGGAGGAGCGGACATTCTCATAAGCACCGTCTAACCTGATTATACACTTAGAAATGCAATCTTTTTGCGAAGTACTATTGTTGTCACAGATCCACATCTGTACTGTATATACTGTACTTTTTGGTAAAGAATGTGCGCAAGCTCCTTGTTTATCATCACATATTTATTATATTTTTTTAATTTCAATTAATTAATTGAATCTAATTATTATTTTTTATTACTCATATTTTATTTAAATTGTTTTCTTTGGCTTTCTTTCCTTTCTTCTGTGCACAAATCCTGAATCTTGAAATGGACTGGTGCTCTTACAGAAAAATTATATATGTATATACACACACACACACACACACACACACATATATGTACGTAATGTTGGGCACAAATTGGGTTAAAAAAAGACATAAACCTCAGCAAAGTCGCTGGAGAGCTCCTGCAGTTGACCACTAACACTCTTTTAACGTAAGCGGATTAGAATATTCTGCGCTGTGGGGTTATAAAGATCTAATTTATTGCCTATTAAAAGCTCCACTTAAGCTGTTTAGCAGGGGACTGTTTGTTTGCTCGTGTACGCTGTAGTGATTTGGGGCGAGCTGAAGTGGATGAGAAAATAAAAAAGAGAAAGAAAAGAAAGAAAGTGAGAGAATTACAAGCTCGAAGCCACAGAGGTTAAAAGAAATGGGCAGACCGAGGTCAGATGCATTATGGGAAATGTTCGACGCATATAGATTACAAGTCAGCATAGGTTTGCCACTGTTGGCTTGGCTGTGTGGGTTTTTCTCGATGTAGCGATGCGGTACGGAGGCCCAGGAGTGCAAATCATTACCAAGAGGTTCATATTGTTCTTTTGTTTTTTAGATTTTGTTGCAGTGACACACCTTTAGGGGTTTTGCAATTTGCACTTCAGGGCCTCCACAGAATCTGCTAAAAGGGAATGACGTTCCCAACGTGCAAAGAGGCAAATAAACGTCAGGCTTACTGAGCTCCTGCAGTTGTTTGAGTTGAAGGAGTTCCTTCTCTCCGTCCTCGTCTCCCGAGCTGAAGTGCAGGACGGAGCCTTCCAGCATGAACCAGCCGGTTCTCCAGTGGTACAGGTCGTGTCCCTCTTTGTAGAGGAGTCGGCCGATCAGCTCGCTGTCCCTCTTCACCAGCCCCTCCACGCTGGAGGGGACGAAACACTGCGGGTCGAACCAACACAGAATGAATGACACAAACTCGCAGTAGTTTCTGCTCCGGTGGTGAACTCTTTTCCTTTCTTCTGCTCAGGCGGACCACCGATCTCTCGTTCCGACAGATACGGAGGTGTGGACGGCCGCCAGTGCAGATGGAGAGACATACGGAGGAGCAGCTCTACCTCCCACGGACCCAGTCCACAAGGACTAAGGGACAAAAAAAGGAAATAGGGAACGCGTTCATAAGAAGTGTGAATAAGGCTAGTGGTTAGCTCGTTTCTGACGCTAAGGCCTGTGGTTAACGTGTGTTGCCATAGTGACAGAGCCTGGCATCTATTAATGCTGGTGTTAATAGAGGGAAGGGCTCTGTGCATTTTGGACGGAGGAGCCTGGAAGTTATTCTCATAGTGCAATGTCCTGTTTTCTCCAACTGTTTGGAGAAAAACTCCCTCCTGCAGCTTTAGCGTGTAACTGTATTTTTTTTGCCTCTAATTAATTACCTCTGTGTTTTCCCAAAGACCACTGGTTGTATTGACCAAACAAAGGCATTAAGGAGCTCACTGAGGACAGTGTGTGTGTGTGTGTGTGTGTGTGTGTGTCAGAGTACACACACACACACACACACACACACACACACACACACACACACACTGTGAAAAACAAATTCATGAAATGTTCAAAGACAACATGCGTTGCACCTTTGTTAGCGCCTGGATCCAGTCACGCTGCGTTTCCTGTGTTTCTGCTCCAACAACCAGCACTCGCTCTGTCTGCAGGTACAGCTCCATGGTGAACACGGCCCTGGACACGCACACACACACACACACACACACACAGTTCACATGATGAGGCGAACTGTCAATCACAGCTCTGGCATACATTTATAGATATACAGACTATAGAGGAAGCCGGAGTACCTGGAGGAAACCCACGCTGGCACACAGACACACAAACTGTCCTCTGGTGATATTGTCATTTCTTTTTCTTTTTGTTTGAAATTGCAACTATTTGTCAGGAACTAGCAATTTCCTCAACACTTATTTGTCATTACACAAAACAAAAACATTACTGAGAAACACGCAAATCATTCAACTATTTCACCAGTTTATCAACTTCCATCACAACCCTGACGTTTATGCAAAAATAAGACATTTTCTTTTATTCCTGTACCACCGCTTTGGCTACAAACGTACGTCATACTTACAGAAACACCGAAAAGAATAAATGTATGAAACAAAAGGACACACACACGCATTCCAGCACTCATCCTCTCGAAGGCTAAAGCCCCGAGCTGTCGGTGGCCAAAAGGCGCCTATTAATCTTTGTTGGTCCTCCTCCCTCCCGCTCGTCGCGCTCTCTCTCGGTGTGAACGCACAGAGGTCAGAGTGTCACTATCTTAATGGTTAACTGCCAACCGTTAGCTTCTTCTCTGCTGCTGCGCCGCGGCGAGGGAGGCTCTAAACGCTACGGCGGCGGCTGCTGCTGAAGGTGGGGTGTCATGCAGGGGTCACTGCGGCACCGCGTCGCTCTCTTCTCACATATGTCAGGGGAACAGGAACGACACGGGTGTTTGTGTGCCCTCTCATGACCCGACTCCCCCTCTACCGCCTCCTCCTTTGTCTGCGCAGGTGTGCAGGTGCTTGTTAGAGGTGGTCCCATGGGGAGGGTGGTAGGGAGGGGGGTTGGTGGGCAAATGTTTTCATAAAGAACGGACAGGAGGAGACGGACGGAAAAGAGCTGCTGGATCCTGAGCGTCCCAGGAGGAAGGGAGTGGCTGGGGAGGATGGAAAGATACCGACGTAGGCAGGGAGGGAGAGAGGAGAACAAACTGCTGACACAAGATATTTTCTTGTCTTCCTGCAATTTGAAATCGGTGTCATATCTTCTCTGTTTGTTTCTGACAAACAAAAACTGTCGCTGGTGCTTCTGGTGCCTTCGTCATTGTTTTTGTTTGTTTTTAATTTCTTTTTCATGTCTTCTCTGTGTTTTTCTACGTTTACGTCAAGCAACAGCGATTGAAAGTGAGAGGATCTTTTTACCGCACTAACTACGACGAGATCTCCCCTAAGTAGGCAACACGCCAAGGCCAGTGGACGGCATTTAACGCAGACGTAGACATGTCACAATTCGCCCTCCTTTGCACCACTGACATGAAACACAACACAACATGACATCAGCTGCATCAGATATTCAAAAAACAAACCAACAAGAATTTTCTCTCTTGCTGAACGTCATATCTCACTTCTTACGTTTCTCTCCTAGTCTTCCCAATCTCAGAGGCAGCGTGAAAGAGGGCAGAGAGTGAGGAGGGGACGACGGGACCAGAACAGAAAGACTTTGAAGGTCACAATCTACTTAAACATTCAGATAATTCAAAGAAAAAGAGCCGGAAAAACTCAGACTTATCACCGGCTGACATGCTCCCCTTCAATCCATCCCTCCAAAGTGTGTTTGGAACATTCACACAACTTTTCCTGCGTGTCGCCGTAATCGCGGTGTCCTCCGCCACGGTGCAATTACCCGAACGCTGTGTTTAATAGAAGCGACACCTCCGGCCTCCTGGAGCCCACCGATAGGCTGCTGGTGGGAGTTTGTCATCTGCATACGTTAATATTCATGAGCGGCACACGGCGGAGAGGTGAGAGTGTCTCTCTGAGCGCGCCGGCACGCTGGGAACGCTCAGCGGTGCTTAATGTGGTGGAGTGTGTGGTCATTACGAAGAGCAGACGTTCAGGGGGAGAAAACGCCACGACCTGAGCGGAAGTGACACGTGACGCTTTTCACACTTTCTGGCAGCGTCTTCTGCCGCCATGACTTGGTCAGACTTTGATCATAGAGCACACACACACACACACACGAGGCAGTGGTTGACGGGAAACAGACTGAGACGCCACGCTCTTGGAAAAATGGTCACAATCATAAGAGAAATATTTTATCATTAGAGATCAGCAATAGTGTTCATATTTGATCGACATAAAATAAACTACTGGTGTCGAAGTCAATAACATCAGCGAGAAACAAAAGATGGAGGGGGTGGGGCGGTAGGAATTTACTTTTTTGGGGGGGCATCACAAAGCAATTATGGTTTGGGCATCCAATCGGCTAGCAGCGGCCCTGTCGGTGTGTTTGTCACACCTCCTGCAAAAGTTTATGAGTGAATCATCTGACGTGACCACCTGTGTGTTTTAGTGTGTGTGTGTGTGTGAGTCACAGCTGTGACGTATGCAGTGCATGTGCTCGTACCCCGCTCCGGTCATCATCTCCGTGCTGCTGACGTCCAGACTGACCACCTCGGTGACGTCCACCCTGCCCATGGCCGACGGGCTCCGCTTGCTCTCGTAGTAGCTGAGGAAGCCGCCCTCCAACGTGCACCAACGCCTGGTCAAGTCTGACAAACGCACAAACAGACAAACTCCTGCATCCTGTGACATGTCACACTTTGTCTGTACCAGGATGAAAACCTGAAAATCTTTCTTCCTCTCAAACTTGTGTTTAAATGATTTCGAATGAATGAAATAAATCAAATCGAATAAATATTTCATTAGATATATCCATTATACTGTATGTATGTGTGTGTGTGTGTGTGTGTGTGTGTGTGTAGATATATACTGGAGAAAAAAAGTCTAACTTTTCCAAGATGTGCACTTGTGTGTACACACACACATTTGCATACTGATGAAACTCATCTTTGCAGAGTAGAAAAAATAGAGAGAAAATAATAATGAGCGTTGGTGAACAATTAGCATCCCTGCAGCTCTTTAAACAGCGGCGCTGAGAAATTAGCTGCACTCGTGTCAGAGCTGACTTGTCTGTATCCTGGGTGAAAGTCAACCTAATAATATTCTCGGATAAGTTTCAAATTCCAAATGGAGCTACAATGTAAAATGAACCAGAGAAATGGTGGGGGCCGACCGACTTTGTCCGTCGTCATGTGTTTTCCCAAAAAATGACAATAAGGATTTTTTTTTTTAACTCGTAAACATGATCTCAGTGGGAAAGACGGGTGAGGAAAAAAAAAAAAACCCACACACAGCATTGTCTTTCATGACATTCTGACTGTACCATTTACATACCCGATGAGCATGAAGTTCAGGAAATAAAATACCTAATTTTGGATTGTCAAAGTCACCGTGCCATCTGCCTTTTTTTCCCGCTCTGCAGCAAACACACACACACACACACACACACCCGCCGCCTGCGACTCCAAAGTTTCCACTGTCTTCATCTCATGAATATGCTAATTGTGCGTTCCTCTGCCAACTGTGTGTGATGTTTCTGAAGGAACAGATATAGTTCCAATAAAAAAAAGGAAGTGTCTACAACGGGCTCTTAAAAGAAAAAGGATGTGGAGGGGCGTTGGAACGGAGTCTGTCACTTTCTGTCTATTCACCGCTCCCTCTTTGTGACTTCCCCTTCTTCTCTTCCTCCGCCGTGTCAAAATAAACAATTTGGACACAATTGTGCAAACACCCAATAACTCACATCAACGCGTGTACGGCGGCGTTTAAAAAAAAAGAAAACGACCCTCCTTCTGACCCCACTTCCCTTCAAGGAGAAAAACAAATTGTCACATAAATGTGGAGTGCTGCGTTGTGGGGGTGTGCATGAAATGCCACGTCCATTATTCTCCAGCGGAGCACAGCTAAGTACTGATTTTTTTTTTTACCTTCTTTCCATCCATCTCGCCTTGGAAAGGATAATAACTGAACGCGAGGTAATTTCTGCAACACATAATCATCTTCTGAGGAGCCGTTGCTGATTTAAAATGCTGCTCGGAGCCGTCGCGTCATCGCCGAGGTGTTTGCTCGGCTGGCGGGCGCAGTGATCAGCGGACGACAGCTGCCGACTCTTTGGACTTTTTCTTTCCTCCCTGTGTTTTTCTGTGCAGCCGTGACATGGATGTGACGTGACGTGGACGTGATAAAGTTGTTGTTTCAGTTTCAGCCTACGGATGTCCGGATCAATCGTATTTATGGTTAATTGCAATTCTGAAATGTCACAGTGGGTTAAGCCCGAGGACTTTCACAGTCACGGTATCTCGGGTGACTTGTAGCGGCGTGATTAACATGAGAACCCCTTCAGAGAGGTGACGGGCCACAACTCGTTCCACCAAATAAATGTAAGAAGTCACCATTTGGAAAATGACCCGGGTGTTGTGATGAACGACGGACGTCTGTCTGCAAAACCTGCCGGCGAAAAGTGGCAAGTAAAGGACTAATACGTCAAATACGTCTGAAGGCCACGGTATAATACGACGTAAACTATTCAATATGCAGCATAGAACCAATCTGGCTGCTGAAGAATGAATGGTTACTGTTAATAAAGAAGTTGAAAATAAAGGATGATTTCTAAGGGCAGGTTGTGATATATTCAATCTTCTAGTCCAGTCTAATGACCCCCCCCCCCAATAGATGGTTCATTAATCATATTCTTTATTCATTTTCAGCCAGAAATGAACCCTGATCAGGATGCAGCTCAGCCAAGAGTGGAAAAGTTCTTTTTAAAGGCCATTAAATATGCTCCTCATCAAAGCAAGTCAAAGCCCCCCCCCCAAAAAAAATCATAATTTTCTCCTTGTTTCCCTCCATACTATTAATGATAATGATTATTTGAACATCTGGAACATCACACCTGGCACATCCCTAATCGTGACATGACCAAACCCTTTCAGAAGAGTTCTCCAAGCTAGTTCAGATCCCTGCGTCCGTCTTCACACGCTCAGAGAACGAAGGGAGGCAGCAGCTCCCGTTAATGAATTCTCACTGTTGGGAACCGACAGCTGATCCGTAGGTCTCATGAGCAGCGTGAAAGGTGAGGACTTGGCGACCCGTGGCAGGAAGTTTCCTGGCATTCATCTGGATCCCATCGAGATGTTCCCCCAGCAGAAACCGCTTTCATCACAAAGTCACTCTTTGTTTGTCGATTGGCACGTCCCTCTACCAGAAGCCTCTGCAGCCGCACAATGGCCGGAACAATGGCCGCTGATTTACAATCAAGCAGCTGTGGACGCATCGCCCAGCCGCTCTCCACGGGAGACCGTAACCAACTGACAGACACAGCGGAAGGCAGCAGCGGCTAGAAAAGGGGCAATTACCTCATACAGCATGACCCCCCCCACCACATGTAGATGGGTAGAAAGCGCCAGAGAAAAGGAGGGATCTCTCTCTTCGCTTTGTGAAGTTAGCGAAAGCTACATGGAAGTTTTTCTTGTTGGTTTAATTCCTCTATAATTCAGAATTTAAATGAAATCTGGTTTAAAACGACCATGTAAACACCTCATTCCGGTTAAACTTAATTCTAAAGTAAGTGGCGGGTTTATTCTCATTTGATTTGATTGACAGATACGGCACTGATATAAAAAAAGCACGATCTGTCATGTATTTCCGGACTCGGCTTCACCCTCGCTGATCCGCAATCACCAGAACAAAAACATCCAGGCTAAAGAGAGATCACTGATTTCAATGGGATTTGTCCACTTGGGAATTTGCAATCTTCTTTTCACAGCTCATTTTTGAACAAAAAGCATCAAGGAGATTTGGTTTATTGTCTGCAACTTGACTGCAGCTTCTGGAAGTATTCTGACGTGGTTCTGGGTTAAAACTGCTGAACGGGAAAACTAATCTGGGAGCCACACACACACACACACACACACACACACATTTACAGTGAGACTCAGCTGCTCGTGTGGGAGGAGGACGTTAACGTCCGCTGTGAAAACTGGATGTGGAGTACAAAAACAGGCCAAAAGAGTCAAATAAGTGGCGTCACGCTGGAGAGAGGAGGAGAAAACACGACAAAGAATGTTAGTCCTCTAATGTAGTTATACACCCAGTGGTGTTATTAGAACGTACTGACGCTAAATGCTAAACAGCACAGTGTTTTATTTCATTAGCATGTACCAGCATGACTTGCACAC
>CAAKHB010005082.1:54648-68726 GCA_901007665.1 Aeoliscus strigatus
CTTTTAACAGCTAGTTAAGTCAGCTTATAAAAGCATAGACTACACGCTTCAAAATATTATTTGTAGAAACTCAACAGACAAAAGAAACAATCCTGTCAGACTCAAAATCACTGAACACACAATATATCTTACATTGCATATGGACACACACACGCACACACGCACACGCACACGCACACACACACACACACACACACACACACACACACACACACACGTCCCCGTCAAGGCCATTACCACTACTGCTTGCCAAATTAATTTAGGTCGTACTCTGAATGGAGCTCCCATCAGTGGAACACACACAAACGCCTGTTGCAGTTGTCTCCACCCGTGAAGAAAGAAGCAGTGCTTTTATTAAACCCTGAGCACACTCTTTGAATAATTAAAAGCCCTGGTGTATCTATAGACCATCAAACCATTAGCCTGGGAGCCAAAGGCATCCTGGAGTACATTCAAAAGTACCCCGTCTCTCCGTGCTTGCTGACAGTGCTTCCTGGTGACTGAAGAAGTTGGACGGAGCGTGGAGTTTTAAATCCAACCCCTCTGAATTTTTCAGCAGCCGCAGACGCAGTTAAAGCGCCATTAAAGCACAAAAGCCAAACCTGTGCGTCGTTCCATAATAGATGAAATAACAAGGTATTTATCAGCCAAACTATTACCGGCACTGGTCCGCGGGGAGGGGGCTCGAGGACGCGTGCCTGCGGGCGAAAACACACAACGGGGACTAAAACCCGCCCCTACCGAGTGGACACGTCCGAAGACGAAGCTGCGTCTGAAACGTGAACACTCAGCTGATTTTTTTTTTTTCTGACTGCACTTTTTTCTTCACTCATCAATACGGTCAAACATCCACAAAAAAGTTTGTCTGACGTCATCGTTACAAGGACAAATGGAGAACAGCCCCCTGTTGTAGGCATTAATTATCACTTCCACCAAGGAGCTTCTGTGTTTCTGTGTTTGTTATCTCACTGAATTCTTTTCTAGTTCCTTCTTTTCATCGTCTTCACCATCATTTCTACCCGTCATATCCACATTTACCAAGAAGAGAAGTGCTGACATTGAAGATTTTTATTTTTTAAAGGAGAAAGAAACTGAATGATTTTCGCACACAGATTCATTTAAATTTACAATTAATAGAAACAAAACGTGTTTTTTGTTTAATGTGCAGCACTGCAGGGAGAAATAGTGGTCACAATGTATTCAGATGAAGACATACCTCCCATGGTATGTATATAAAAAGGAGGATTCCTTTTAGAAGTGGACTAAAATAAAACAGTGTCTCTGAGGGGAAATTTCCCAGACCTCAGGCCTGTTCATTAGCCTGCATGTGACGTTGGCAACATGTGGGGTGATGGAGGCGGACGTCGTGCTCCGTATGTAGGAGATTCAGCCTATTGAAGAGGCAGGTAAGCTGCAGGCTGTCACCCCAACCTGCACACACAGACACACACACACACACACCCTTCCCAGGGGCGGAATCCACAGCCAGCTCCTTCTCCTAATTACCCACGGGCCCCCGAAAGGCTCCAGCTGTTTGGAGAGGAGGGACCAGTCCGGAGCAGCAGCAGCAGCTGAGCTTGTGATTAAAAGTTTGAAACTTTCTTGAAAGACAAAAGGACAGTTTCAAAGTCGTGGGAAGAGGCAGGTAGATTTAGAACAGAGTTGGACCAAAATAATTTTTATTTTTGTAAGCTGGCCCTAATTCCCCCCTCCCCCCCGCGTGCTTCCGCCAGGCATTCACTGCTGCGCCGATCCCCAGAGGGCTGCGGCGTTTGAACGACGGATCTATTGATGGTTCTGACTGCGCTGTGTGTTGTGCGGATTAAACGATCGGCGGTTTGACGTCTGACAAACCGACTGATCAATCGGTGCTTAACTGGAGCCCACCTCTGACAAACAGGCAGTGGACCGACGGGGGAGGTGCTCACCATCTCGTCCGCGCCGCTCCAGCGTCGTCCTGCCGTGGCCCGAAGAGACGTACAGGAAGCCGTCCATGAACAGCGGCGCGTCACACGCCGAGGCTTTGTCCGACCACGGCTCCAGTCGGGGGAAGTCTGCGGGGGAGGAGACGGCTGGTGAAGAATAAATCAACATGTTCAGGTGAGAGAGGCTCCGTCTGCGTTTCCATCCTTATTGTTGGTTGGTTGGTTCCACGGGCACATGGAGACAGACCCAACAGGTGCAGATCAAAACAGCACGGGGGCGGGGGGGTACAAGTATCAAGAGTCATTTTGTACCAAACACAGAGAACAGAGACGGAGCAGGACTCAATCTGATGGACTGTGGATGATTTACACTCCTGAGGGATCGTCAGCGGTTTAAACTGACAGAGATCAACGAACTACAGATCAGGTAGAAACATCCAGAACATGTTAAAATCCATGTTCATCTCCGTCATTCAGTGAGGACATTTCTAACATGTCAAGATTTCCAATGAGTCTGGCACGTTTCAAACCAATACTGGCACCCATGGGATAGTGTTAGGACCAATCAGGAGAGAACTACCTCATCACAGAAACGAGTCAATGTCAGCGTGGACGAGTGGGATGGAGAGAGCATGGGATGGAAATGATGCGTTGTTGGTTTCCTTCGGAGACCAAAGATGAGTCGCAGCCATCTTATGTCTCCAGACAAAAAAAATCAAAAAAATCCAAGAAAAGTGTCTAAGTAAAGTCGAATCAGCTGTTGATGTCCTCATCGGTCGGCACGCTGCAGCATGTCGGACGCATCATGTGTCGGTTGTCACTCACCTACTTATACCTCGTGTTTTCACAAAATAACGCCAGGATTTGGAATATGGGATTCTTTGCACACGAAGATAGCACTAATCCCTACCAGGCTCTAATTCACCTGGACCCCCTGACGACACAGGACGTCCTTCGCTGCTGAAGTGTCCTTCGGCAAGCTGCGCTTCATCTCCCCTCTCCGGCAAACACATGAAACCAAGTTCTGCTGCCTGAAGAGATCCATCAACTGCCATTTAAATCAGCAGCTTTACGCACTAAACCTCCCCCTTTCCCTCCTCTCACTCAGCTTTCGGAGCGCCCGATATTCAAACGTATCACTCTCCGATTCAATTATCTCAGTTGTCTCCCAGAGCTTTGGTGGTATCTGGGAGATGTTATCTCCAGCACCTCCATCTCTCATCTAGCAGGTATGAATTTAACTGAGGAGCCTTTTTTAATTGAGGCGACATCCAGACGTTACAAATGCTACCGACTCCTCATCTAAAGGCCACGCATCATTCCGCAGAGAGGAAACAATCAGTTGATTTAATAAGACAGCTTCTTCTGATTATACAGGTTCCTGGATTCATTTTCAAACTAATTAACCCTTAACACCGGCGCGACATTCATGCTAGCAGACTTCGAGATCCGTAGTTACGTGACTGTTAGAAAATGTCCATCAGTTGCTGTCATTACGGTAAACCCATTCACTCCATTGCTGGAGGTCATTACCGTAATGACAGCAACTTGGATGTGAGGTGCCACGTTGGAACTTCCAGGAACCGAAAGACTTTTCTTCCTTCTCCTAGCTCCTTCTTCACACCAGGTCGAGGAACCGAGTGAAACTTCTCAGCTTTGAAGAACTGTTTTCTGATGGCGCAAATAGTCATGGAGTTACGGTACTCCAACGTATGCTAGCGTGAACGTATCGGCAATCACTGTAACACAAGAAACCTTCATGCTTTCTTGTCCCGCGGGCCCCCACATCTGGACTCCGTTAGGACGGGACTGAGACGTCTGTGGGGGCGGCGGCTGACAAGTTTGGTCTGTGCTGATTGGCTCCGTCCCAGTGAAGGGAGGTGACATGACAGAGTGCTCAATTAGCCATCTGGTCGCCCACGGCAACGGTCACAAAGTGGTACCCGACAAAGAGTGGACGGCGGGGCAATCACACACACACGCACGCACGCATGCACGCACGCACGCACGCACACTCACTCACACGCACACTTACTCACACACACCGGGAGAAGCAGCAGTACATCATAAACGCTTCCATAATTGGCTGCATGGACAAGATACAGCAGCAAGTCAGATAATAATAGAAAAAAAAAGATGTTTCCCATAACAAGCACGCACACACACACATTTTAGGAACTAACTAAAGGTGTATTTTATCCACCAGGCAGGCAACAGTTAATGTCCCCAAAGCCTCCGCTGCTCTCGTAACCTCCCGACCCGCTAACCGTCTGTGTGAGAAAGAAGCACCGGAAAAAAAGTGGCAGCACTTTGCAAACAAAAGAGAGGAGAGGATGGAAAGCTGACGCTCGGATTCAGTGCTTGTGAAAACGGGTGCGTGCTGCTGCTTTTTATGATCGCTGCAGAAAAAGCCAACTGGATACATTTTTAATGTGCCGGGAGATTCAGAGCTGCTGCTGCTGCTGCTGCAGCTGCTGCTGCCGTGGCGACAGTAAAATGTCTTTTCCTGAGGGGGAAGTGGAGGTGGCGTCAGCACACGGGTTCGCCGGGCGTCACAGGGCGGCGGACATTGGAAGCTGCACCTGTGTCACTTCCTGTTCGTAAGGTGTCAGAGATGACCGTCGGCCAACCCACCGGGGGCGGGACTTACTGTGTGTTCTAATTTGAGTCGTTTTCCCGGCCTCTGTCTATTCTATTGTCTTCTAAAGTGGAACATAAAGAGCTCGGTTCACAAAGCGTCCTCCTCCTGCTTTATGGCTTTAATCACCATCCCTGATTAAGAATAGACTTTTAATTTAGCCTCTCTTCTGCCCTCGTGTGAAAATGTTGCGTTATAACACGCCGTCACAGCAGTGTGGTGCAGCCGTTGCTGTGACATCAGCGCTCACAGCGAGGAGGTCCTGACTTGGTCCAGGACAAGGACGCCCAGTCGAAGGAGCTTGGCCGCTTCTTTGACGTGTCATTCTCAAACAAAACCTCATGGGCGTGAACACAGATCCACATTAGCTGATGTCTGCTATCATTTCCATCATCACTGTGCCATTAGTGTGACAGCAAAAACACCAGTTCTGGTGCACGGACGCACTCCCGCAGCGAGTTGGCAGCGTGTGTTCATGAGTTGTTTTTTTTCCTTCTTTCAATCCCACTTGTAATATGTCTATTTGTACAGCACCTAAAAAGGTGCCACATGTTGACAGCAAACGCATGATTCTGAAGGTTATTTGTGAACAGATGTGGTCTGGAACCTCCTGAGTGCAGGAAGGCAGCGGATAACAAACGACAGACGAAGCCAGAGATCCAGAAGGAACCACCGGCGTGGACGGCAGCGCCATCATTGAAGACGCCCTCGGAGGGGTTGCCAACGCGAGAAGCTACCGCCGCTACGAGCGGCGTCTATTTAATGGAATCAGGGACCAACATGCTTCTCTAGTCCCGGGGTGCCGGGTGTGAGCCGGCGTGGGCGGGACGGAGGAGGTCCGCGGAGGCTGACGCCACGCACACATTCACAGATGGAGCTAATGAAGGAGCAGTGCTCCTCCGTCTTGAAGCTCAGACGCAAACGAGCCACAGCGGAGGGCAGGGACAGCGCCACGCTTTGTTTCCATACGATCCATCCCAGGGAAGCCGAGGGTGTTCCGAGTTTTATTTTTAGAGTCACCAACACTGGAAGAGGGTTTATTTCCCCCCATTTCCCTGATCCATTCCTTGTTGTTGTGTTCAAGGTCACTTGCTGAATTAATAACTTGTTGTAAAAGTTGCGTCCTGGTACATGAAGGTGAAACACTTCCACTGGATCAGACCACAACTCTCTGACACCCTATCGACGGCGTATGGAGCGGCGCAGCCTGACGTCACCTCTCCAGACGTGTATCTACGCTCCACCGACGACAACTGGACCGTCTGTGTCAGGAACCGGCAAAAGATGATTCATGAGTGTTGTAGTTAGTGCGGCAACAAAGCTTTCGCTCACTGTTACCTGGAAAAAACCCAGCTTCATTCCGTCCCACAGAACCCTCCCGACGTCACACAGCATAAAGTCCTCATCTTTAGATCCTGTTTTTCAAATCTCACACATGTCGGCCGCTCGATGTGACGTCCGTCTGATATTCTTCCACTTGTGTTCCTGCGGCGACACCTCAATCTTCCACCATGCCGATATTGAATTTGGAGCAAGATTTGTCATCACAAGTAGTTTCTGGTTTCGTGCGGCTGAACAACAGTGTCCCCGAGATGGAACACGAGGGGGGGGCAACAAGCACACAGACGTGCTGTTAATGACATGGCGGCAGGCGGCGCCGGGAACAAATGGAAAGCTCGTCTGTCCTGAAATGACTCTGCACGGCTTGTTTTGTTTGGGCTGTGAACCCGCGGCTGAGGTCTTCAGAGCAACTCTGTTGTCCTCAATCCTGGAAGCGATGTGCCTCCTTTCATTGGTGCGTGTGGATTACATCACATCATCTGGGTATTGTTCCCCTCTCCTGCCAGAACACTGACAGAACACTGAGTGTGTGACGACAGCGTGTCCAGCGCAGGCAGAATCAGCCGTTCCAGTAAGTTCCCTGTCTGATCATGAAGGATTTGGTTTTTGACCACGATCCGCTGCCGGCCGGTGGCTCCACCCTCCTCTCGGTCCCTTTCTCTACGTGTTCTTTTCTTTCTTAGAATAGTTCAGGTCCGGAGACTTTCGTTCATTCTCTGCTACACCCCTTTGTTTGTCTGCCCTCATGTAGGAGTGTGCACCCTGCTGACTGCTGACACTCACTCATTCAGGGAAGCTGTTTTGACTTTTCAGGTTAGCGTGAGGTCTCTTTTGGTTTTGATTGTTTCTTTCATTGATCCTTTACCTCCCTCCGTTTGTCCCATCGTTTCAACCAGTTCCAGCTGGTTTCATGTCCCGTCACCTTCCAACGTGTGAGTCCTGTCTGTCTGCATGTCTTCCTACAAGTAATGGCCATCACCATGGCGACCAGGTGAACCACGATGCAGCTGAGTTCATGCGTATAACACCCCCCCACCCCTCCCCTCGGCCCCGCCTCCGGCCGACCAAACGGGCCTCTCACACGTTTAATTTAAAACATTCCTCTCATCATCCCGGTGCACACAAACAAAACACACCCACCGCTGCACCTCCGATGCTGAGAACCGGAGGTGGATAAAACAAAGGAGAGTTTGAGTACCCCCCCGCCGCCTTCATTCCCTATTCATGGCTGTGGAAATAAAACCTCCCACTGTGCTTCGACAAACGAGGCGGCACAGCAGTGAGTTTTACAAATGATTAGCTGCTCAAGCACAATGAGCTGAATGCACCAGTGGTTGTAAAAAAAAATCTCTTTTCTATTTTCACCTTTTCTACACATCCATGCTCCAGTTTCAGCTTTGGATGGGTCGACGCCATAGGCGCTGATCGAAACGACGTCATGAAACCATGACGACCACTGTGGAGTGGGTGCAGTCGTATGGCTTTTTTCTATGTCGCAGGTTTTGGCACAGACCAAAGCAAGAGAAGAGAGACGGAGCAGGACACGATCTGATGGACTGATTCCTCTACGGATGGATTTACACTCTGAACATGAGCCCCAAGAGATCTCCAACGGCTGACACAGATCCACATATCCAACTGTAGATCAGTTAGACACATCAGGAACATGTCGCTCAGTGATGATGAACATTTCCAACTGTTCAACTAATGAACGTGACACAAAATGACCTGAGGTAAAGGTTCTCACTGTATCATCAGCTTTTAGTTGTTTTGTTTTTAAATTTTACACCTTTTTACCTGCTTTTAGCAATGACAATGTCGAGTAAAACCTGGAATATTACGTTCTCTTCCATGAACATGGTCCAGACCTCATCCTTTATACGTTAGCTGTTGAAAAAGGAGGAAACCTTGAGCCCATGTAGAACCAGAGCAGGTGAAAAGGACCGATGGGTCATGAGTGCACACCTCAGACATGAGATACAGCCTTAACGGTAGGGTGTTGTGTGTTTGTGTGTGTGTGTGAATGTTTACCTGATAGCTTGTTGTGGTGCAGGAACTCCATCTGCAGCCGCTGTCCGGCGCGCTGGGCCAGCAGGTACGGGGTGGAGCAGCTCGGATCCCCGGTGGCACACATCACGTCGGCGCCACTGAACACCAGCGCCATGGTCCGCAGCACGTCAGGCGTCGTCACGGCGGCACACAGCGCCTGCACACGCACACACACACACAGGGTTATTTTCCAGGGTTTGTGAAACATCCCATCTTCACGCCTCGAGACGTCCTTTTCTCACTGCCGACACAAATCTTCTGTGTTCCATCTACCTGCTTGTTAGCCGGCATTTCCCGCTGTGATGGACTCATAAAAGTCTGTGTAAAAGCATCACAGGATCATTGCATTGCTGAGTAGCTTTTCTCAATAGCCAAATTAAAAACGTCGCAGCCCAGACCAGTGCCAATGAACCTACGTCTCCAGGAGGAGAAGTCAGTCCATTCTGGTTGTGTCTGTGTGTCGGCTCCAGGGCGATGGAGGACGAGTCTATAAAACCAGACGGCGTAAAGTTCAGCGCGGAGCTCTGCCCGCTGATCTCAGCAGACGAGTTAAAATAAGATCTCACTTTAACGCTCCCTGCGTGAGTCGTTAAATCCCTGTGAAAAGGGAATAACAAAAGGACAAATGAGCCACATTAAATATAATAAAACCACACAAGTGTCAGACTGCAGGAATGAACAGAAACAAGCAGCCGAGTGAAATAAGGAGCAGCAAATACAGCTTCAACGAGGTTCCAAATACCAGACGAGGTAATTGTCACCTGGAAATGGCTGACAACAATCTGGATTATTACCACTGAGGGCAGTTTATTCCACCACTACATTTACAACTTTAGTTACTACTTCCCACTACTTGCTCTTAAACTTTTCTTTTTCAAAGATCGTACAACTTTTTCACTTGCCTTACCTGAAAGTTGAGAAATACTGAATTAAAATTATAAGTCATTTCATTTCAATTTGTTTGTAGTTAAAATTTTTACAAAAATAATGGAATATTCTATTCTATTTTTTTATTTTTTTTTAATTTTACTTTTTGGCCCTTGTGGCACTTAAATATTGCTTGTAATGCCAAGTGCAAGTATTAGTAAAGTAGTATAGTATTAGTATTTAGTACTTAATTTAAATTAACCCATGGCAAAGAAGTGACTTCCTGTCAATCAGAAATGAGTCGAATTTCTAGGAAGATGTCAAAAGCTAGAACGTCATGAACCAGCCAGTATTTACTGAGCACATTCGGAGGCCAACTCAAAGGTCATTTGAGGTGAAACCGTCTCTGTCCAATGAGAGAACAGAGGGATATTGAGCCCGTTCGTGTGTTAAATGGTTCTTTAAAGACGAGACTCAATCAGACACGACATTAATTACATCAAAGAAAAACAGAGGCAGAAGGCATCAGACCGTTCCAGGGTGCCACGGCTGTCAATCAAACTCTGATGACGGAGACCAGTGATTCACTTTCATTCATCGTTTATTTTTGTTCTCCTCCTCCATCGCCTCCTTGTCTTTTCATGTCTTTCTTCTCCAAATCTCTTCACAGGAGCCGTTTCCAGCGTCCGTCACAACCCGAAAAACAAACTTCTATAAATACGCCGTTTGATAGCGCCGGCAGATGTATGTGTTGTTGTTAAAAGTTTTTCACTCGCGCCGACAGATAAGAGGAGCGGGATGAAAGCGGGACGCGGTCTGGCCGAGGAGAAAAACATCTCCTGGCGCCTCGTCTGTCTCTGTCCATTATAGTGCCGTCGACTGATGCGACATCGTCCATGATAACCTGCGACAAAGTAGATCAATGTAGGAGTCGCGTGGCAAAGAGCGGAATCTCAAACCGCCGAGTCAGCACGTACCATCGGTCGGCCGCAGGCCAGCAGGTGGAGTGAGGAGGAAGACACACACACACACACACACACACACAAGTGAACGTGCATGCCGTTAATACAACCCACTGCGCTCGTTTTGATTGTCATCAGCTGGAAAAGGCCTGTCAGAGACTCGTTCGGACGACGGCGCCTCCTTCTGGATCGTCTCTGGGAACGACCTTCTGTGTTAGAGCAATTACCGCCGTCACTGGAGGGTTTGTGTGCGCACACACACGTGTGCAGGCGATATAAGAGGGTCCTCCGACACCCTCCGCCCGAGGTCGTGCGGCCTGCGGAGACCTGCTGGAGGTCGCGGCGATGCGGGCGTCTAATGGGGAACGTGGGAATAAAAGGAACAGAGCTGAAAGCGCAGAATGGAGAAAACTCCTCCACGGAAAGATTCAGGACGACGAGCTGGTGCAGTCAGGGAGAAATCACCTGACGTTTTTCTGTCTGTAAAACGCTGAGTCGCTGTGTGTGTGTCTGTGTGTGTGTGTGTGTGTGTATGTGTGTATGTGTGTGTACGTTGATCCTCTCCAATCCATAAAATGTCATCACATGATTTCACCAAGGGGTGAATGTCAATGAGGATCATCTTTGTTCCGGAGACAACTCCCCAAGGAGCAGCTTTTCTTTTCTTTTCTTTTCTTTCTCACTTTCTTTTACTTCCTAACACCTCTGTTGCGTTAAGTAACGGTGACACACAACTGGAGCGACTCGTCCAAACCCATTAGCCTCAGGTTCCTTGTTTGTGTTGAAAATTTCGGTTTTGATTTACAACTTTAAGATCTTGTTTTGAAGCGGTTTTGAGCACAAAGGTGCTGTTTCGCTCGATGGGAAAACGCAGACGAGCGAACGCGCCTCCTTCCTCTCTTTCATGCACGCTTATGTCAGTCAGTGTCCTACATCACCTCTGCAAAAAGAGAAAATAATAATAAAAAAAAGCACGTCCACACATCTCTGGCTGAGCAACACGCACACACACGTCAGCAAAGCCGCAATAAAACCAACCCAAGCGTTTCTGTTGTGGATCCTAATCCACTTTTCTACTTAGCTAGCCACTCTATCTTTTCCTTACTTCCTCCTCTCCCCGTCCTTTACCCCCTCTCCCTGTTTGCCCCTCCTGCTTTCACCGCCCCCCCCACACCCACCCAAACAAAAAAATAAAAAAAGACATGACAAGGCACCTGATTTGCATAACGGCTGACGCAGGTAGGAACCTGAACATCGACCTGTGAACACTTGAGGATCAGCGAGACTTCAGCGTCCAGATGTGGACGTGAGCGTCCGTTTCACCGTCTGTCAGGACTTTGAGTTTATCTCATGTGGAACGCGGTGAAGCGTGCTCCTCACTGCGTATCTGTGAGGAAAACCGCCTGCTGCAGTAAAAGCTCCCCAGAAGGGCGAAGGGGCGCTGAGGAGGTTTGTGAGGATCACACAAAAAACCTCATCACACGTTCATTCACACGGATTCCATCCGTTCACAGGTTGGAGCGGCGCTCCTGTGGCATTCAGACCTGGTTCAGCTGCTCCCAGTCTTTAAAATCCTCCAGCAGCCTGCAGTACTTCCGTTCTCTGTACTTCCTGCGGATGAACGTGGCGCGCTGCTCCGCCGAGGCGCCGCTGTAGAGCTCCTCATCCAGGGGAAGATTGGCGGCCCAGAAACTGTTTGCGTTCTTGTTCCCCACCTCCAGGAAGAGCTGATGAGAGAAGCATCCAACATCCAAAATGTCAGTGAATGGATTCATACTTCACAAAGTGGAGGTCATGCATGTGTGTGAGATAAGTGTGTTTCATTCATGAAGAGAGCAATCTTTTTTTTTTTCATGTAAAAAAATAACGGCAAATTAATGTTTAATTTGATTTGATTGTATTTCAATTTTATATCATCTCTTCATGCATTCATCTTCTCACACTTGTTCTGGTTGTGCTGGAGCTGTCAACGGGCGAATGGCAGGATACACGTTCATTTTATTTTACTTAATGAATTATTTGTGATATGATCTGATTTTGTTTGTTTGTTTGTTTGAGTCTTTGTTGGTTTGTTTATCCCATTGTTTCATTTTTACAATCTTGGAGTGACCACCATGCATGGTTAAGATTGTTAAGATTGTCAACGTATTTCTGATGTCGTCTAGGAGTAAACCCTCACAGGTGTGTTTACCTCCACCAGCTCGTTGCTCCAGATGCTGCTGTCCAACTTCAAGCTGCGCACTCTGGAAATACTGGGGCCGAGGGAGCGGTGCTGACCTGTCACACGGGACGACAGAGACACACACAAACATCAAAACAACTTATATCACGTCAGAGTTGAGCGTTAACGTCCAGAAAACACCAAACAATGTTCTGAACACAAGAAGAGAGCTTGAGCTCATGCACTCTGTCACACAACAGACATGATCAGTCCCCTCAGAGCTCCTAATTGGAAATGAAAGCGCAGAGCGAGGGCCATTAATTGCTAATGAATCATGAGTAATTCATCGTGTTTGTTGGTCGGCCTGTTTATTTGGGTGAACGAGGGGCTTGTGGGGTTGCTGGTGGCCAGAGACGGAGCACACATGAATTATAAATGAAACAGAAACATGCTGCATGTGTGAATGTGAATTATCGTCCTGTGAGTAACGGAGGACCGTCGCAGATTTAGATGCGGTGTGATCTCATTACGCTCATTGGTGCTCAAGTGGAGCAGCTGCGAGGGAGAACGCAGGTCGGAGAGCGGTGGACTTTCAACAGAGATCAAAGATAGATCAAAAATAGACACCGATTCTTGGATACGGACGGTGACCACGGCGCAACCAGGGTCGAAAAGTCTGAACACGATTGGGGAGAACAGAGGGGGGGAACTGATCATGTTTGGACCAAACTGAATCATCATGGCGCCGTGGGAACAGTTGACCTCCTGGTTTGTGAAGTTCAGAGCCGCATGTAGAAGACGGAGGCTCTCTCAAGGAGCGATGGAGCGATCAAAATACCACTGGACGCAACAGGATCGGAGCAACGAGCAACCAAAGAATGGAATGGAAACGATCCTTTGTTGCAGATTGGCAAGAGAGATTCTGTTCATTTTTCCAGTGGAAACATGCTTGAGTGGGTTGGACGGCGCTGAGCGATGGCCGCCGTCCATCCTCTCCGGCAAATAGCGCCACAGGACCATTTGCACTTGTGTAAAGGTAATGAAGCTGAAAAAGGTACACGCGAGCCCAGCCCACCGTCACACCGAGAACACGTCACCTATAAATAGCCTCCAACCACGGCGGGCCCATCACCACGGCGTTCTGCCAAAAGAGAGGAAAAACAAAGATTATGTGAACTGCATTTTTTTGTTACTGTGGCAACCACTGCCTCGGCACTGGTTTCAAGAATTTATGGAGTTTGGAGCAGCGTCAATTCCTCTGGTGTGTCCAAGTTAACAGGACAGTAAAACTGCAGTTTGGGTGAGGGGGGTGGGGGATCACAGATGGGATGACGCACTTTGTCGTGGAGACAAAATCCAAACTGGACAGATGCACATTGTAGATTAACAAACTCACTCCTCCTCTCTAGTTTTTTATGTAAAGACAACGTAAGCAGCTCTTTCAAGAAGCTAAAGTAGCGGCTAGCCGCTAACAGCTAACAGCTAACAGCTAACCACACTCGATCAATGGTGACGATTTTTCACTGGTCTGGTGTTGCAGTTTTTTCTCTTTCAGCAGCTACGATAGTTTTAATAAGATTCACCCATTGCTAACAGCAGAATCCATCTCATTTGGAATAAAAAGTGGCCTGACTCGTCCTTTAAGTGCAAACAAAGACAGAATGTTCTCATCTCAAACCGCTGCATGTCACAGAGTGGAGCTCCGGTCGATTAAAATTCATTCCGTCTCGGTACGAGAGGAGACGAAAGCCAATCTGGGATCATTTTCACCATTAGCCCTCTCATTAGTTCATCCTCTTCCTCTTGTTCAGCATTTCTCTTTATTGTCTGTGACATAAGACCGCTAATTACGGGCACGAGCAGTCGTTGATATTCCAAACGGACCGCCGCCTAATTTAAAGGAGAGCACAGCGTGAGGACGGCTTCCTCGCTGTAGATATTCACGCTCACCCTCCAAGCGTGTCGACAAAATGTAATATTAAACACGCCGGCAAATGAAATCATTTAAGGGTGTTTGAAAAGGGATGTTGGATATCTGATGTGGATCAATTACACGGGCTCTGCAGAGGTGATGTGGAGAATCGTATTAATACTCTCTCAGGCCTGGAGAGGGAGGGAGGACAGATAAAAAAGGT
>CAAKHB010005094.1:7503-19302 GCA_901007665.1 Aeoliscus strigatus
CCCCCCCCCCCCCCCCCCCCCCCCGTGAACCGACACTAGAATATTACACCATCTACCGGTACAAACTTGTATACAAATCAAAGAATAAACTCAGAAAATCGAACGAGATTAATTGACACTGTTAATGATGCCACTCAGTTTTTATCATTTTATTATTGATAGGAAATAGTTTTGTGCAAGCAATGACTCCATGACCCACGGGAGTCCACGGACCCCAGTTTAACACCCACACTCGCTTAACATGCAACTTCACTTCATGTGAAAAGTGACATGAGTTCAGAGCACTGGAATAAAATGAGCCAGAATCTGGAGGCGCGCTTGAATTTCACACCTGGAAATGGACTGAGTGTTACTGAACAGCTGAAAGGGAAAGTTATAGAAGGAGAATGAGAGGGCGAATAAAAGCTCAGGGAAAGGAAACATGTAGTAGGCCGGGGGGGACAGAGAACAGAGGAAGAAGAAACGACCGATTAAACTGCGAGGGAAAAGGCAGCGGGACCACTGACAGGAAGCAGAGACAGGGCAGATTGTATTCGCCACAGAGATTAGCAGCAGAGCTGAGTGGATTGTTGACAGCATCGTTCATCACAAAAAAGAAAAGAACGACGCTCCGCTTCCACTCAGGTCCCGACCTCTGTTCATCCAGCACTCAGCAGATCACTGAGCTGAATGAAGACAAAGACACGTGTCAAACCCACACAAGGGTGTTTCAGCGTTTTACTGTCACACAATCACAGGGGATTTTTTTTTTTCCCAACGACGTCCATTGAATTGTAAACCAATGTGAAAACTGGACGTCTGGAAACTTTCCATGAAAACATAAACTGGGGAGTGAAATGGAGCTAGCTACAGCTAACGATTAGCATTTGTTTGTCTATCGACCGTATGAAACTCACCATGGGGCTGTGGCTCCATCTTTGAGGACTCAGGTGTGTGGGACTTGACAAAAAATATATATTTTGTGGCGAAAAGCAGAAGAAGTCGCCTTCATTGGCTAGTCGCTCCATCGCGCTGACGGACGGCTGCTCGGAGAGCGCAGACCTCATCCAGAGCTGGGTAAAACAAAAGTCACTGCTGTTTCTGTTCTGGCCTGTTGATGCGTGTCACAGAGCCTTCCAGTCGGGATACGAGGAGGCTCGGTGGCACTTTCAGACACTTTGCATGGCGGCAGCGCTGGCAGGTCAGACTTGGGTCATCGCTGCCTGTCATTGCTGTGATACTGTGATACTGTGATACTGTGTGTGTGTGTGTGTGTGTGTTTGCCACCGATGTCCAATCCATGTAGCTCGCACCACTGAGACCGACCACAAATCAGGATCTCAGACAGATGCAGTCAGGGGAGGCGACCTCAGCCTGACCTTATGCAACAACCGAGACTTATTTTCTTTCAGCACGCAAAGTGACTAAACCAAAAAATCCAAACGGTGTCACCGCTTGTACTTTACAGAAGTAACCATCTGTTGTGTGTGTTGCTCTTTTGTGTGTAAACGGAATTACTGCCGCAAACACACAACAACATGATGTAGTATCACGCTTGTGATGGAAAACATGACGCGCCGCATTAACAGCAGCGTTTTTCTTACCCAGGGGTCGATATGAATGTTTGATGACACTTTTCTTCTACTGAATAATAAATTCAAGCTGTTTCGAGCCTACAATTATTCTTATGTTGTTTCAGTGCAAATTATCTTTAATAAATCAGTATGTGCACTTTGTGTGGTGTGGGACACAATCATCCCGTCTAATGAGGTAGTTGTATTCTAGACAGATGCTGATCAATACCACAGAGTTAGAGGATTCAATTTTATTTTTTTAAGTGATTTTTTTTATTTCAAACGTTCACAAGAAAAAAAATGCATCAAATGCATGTACGATTTAAAAAAACAAACAGACAAAGCAAAAGGAGTAGGGGGCAAGTAACGCGCTTACCTGGTCCCACCCATTGTCAGTACTATTCTTTCATTTTTCAACGTTTCGTTCCTCCTCCGCTACTATGTTATTTACATATTTATACAGTTGCATACATATTTAATGTCGACACACTGACATACCAAAAAAAGACAAAATCAATAATAACCTCATAATATTTAAGGTGCTTTTCAGAAGATGGATTTATAACGGACTAATGGATTTCTAATTCCAAAACACTAAATAAAATAAAACGCATGAAGAATAAATAAAAGTCAGTAAATAAACATTCTCCCGATTGATTCTTTCACCCAGTAGGGAGTGAAATATGTTTTGTACATATGTGCATATATTTATATACCTATTTTACAAAGCACATCAACAAACATCAGGAGAAAATGTGTGTTGTTGTTACCGAGTCTCACGTTTTTCTCTGTTCTGGGAGCAGAGAAAAATGTTTGAACATATTTTTAATACTTTTCTTCTTTTGGTTTGTGATGCTTTTGGAAGAAACATTTAAAAAAGAAATGATGCTGTCATGCTGAATCTGGGTGTCACATCAGGGAAATGTATTGTGTTGTTGTAAAGTGCATGGCCCATTGAAGTCCTGTTGTTTAATTTGTTGGAAAAAGCCATCAAGCCTTCGTCTGCCGCGACAAACACTTTCGGAGTTTCATCGGTGCCATCGAGCTGAGGCAGCACATTTCTCTGCGGCCGTGTACTCGGATCGGCTGGCGCCTCACAATGGTCACAGTGATGGGATGATAATGGTTATGAGGTCTACGAGAGTGAGATGTCGATTGTTGTTCGAGCAGATGCTATTAATTCTCCTCAGCCCTCCAGGCGGGACGCTGAGGAGCCCACAAACGTGGATGGTTTTCTTTCTTTCTTTCTTTATGTGTGCGTATTTCTGTTTCAGCAAAGTGTAAACAGAATTGTTATTGTCCTGTTAGATTCCCATCTCAAGCTCTATTATCTTTTACGATTTATGCCCTCAGATGGAGGAAGGCAAGGGCGTGAGTTTGGTCTCAGCTTTGGCAGGGACAGCATCGACGGGATGCGCAGTTCGCGTGTGGTTATTGTTTGAAAATCGATCGGAGTCAACATTCGATGTGTTCTTTTGAAGATGGAATGAATTCTGCGAGAGCTGATCTGTGGGAATCGACCGTCCCAGCGTCGAAATAGACCCAACAAACATTCTTAGCAGAGCAGCTGCCAGAGTCGCCTCCCTGGCACTGACTGACTAACAGAGGTTAGTCATGGTGCAGCCATTCCGAACGATTTTGCAAAAAAATATTATGTAAAATGAGCATTGAGCCGAGTTCTGGACAGCAGACAGGAAGGCAAACCCCCTCCCTTCACGACCCAACAAGTTTGCCATGGCATGTATTGGAAAAGGACGAGTCAAACCATGTCGAGATGGAACTGTGTAGGGTCCGTTTCGAGGCCTCGTGCACACAAAACCTTTATTTGTCGTCAGTGGGAATGTGTTGTTTATTTGTTTGTTGTCCAGTTACTGCTGAGGTGCCCTTGAGCAACCCGACCCTGGTCGCCTGACGTGCAATGGATGAATTTCAGGCGTGTTTGCATGTTTCAATGTGAACGATATGTGACAGTCAAGAGTTCTTCTGAAAAAAACCAACTTCCTGGTTTTATCTCGTGAGTTATTCCCATCAGTGTGAGGAACCTCATGGAGCTTCAGCAGAGCTCACCAAGAAGAAAACAGCGCCTTTTTTTCCCAGCCCACAACCTGTTTTTTTTTCGTAGAAGTGAAAGGAAAGGCAAATGAATGAGTGTGTGGGTGGGGGGATAAACAGGAGAAGCAGGCGGCTGTGTGTCGGCAGCAGATGGAGAAGCAGCAGGTGTCAGTTGAGGAGGGACCGGGTTCCTTCGTCAGCGATCCTCTCTGATGCTCCTTGACAGCACAGGGACTGGATGTGTGGGGCAATGTGCTGAGTTCCTATTATCACATCTTCAACCCAAAGCTGCCGTCACTCCAGGCGCGCCGTGTCCTGTTTCCATAGCTACAGTTTGTCTCTAGGGGAAGAACACGGGTCGGAGAGGCCAGCAGCTGGGTCAGCCACTGTCCTCGTACCACATTTATCATCTGAGTAACTGCAAGGTGGAAGCAGGGTCCCTACCTTACACCTCAGAGTCTGGTAGGCTCTGGTCCATTGGAGACTTGGTTCAGTTGGAGACTCACTTTGATTGGAGACTCGGTTCGATTGGGGTTTCGGTCCAATTGGGGACTCGCGATGTGTGCGGGACATGATTCAGTGGGGACTCAGTTCAACCGGAGACTTGGATGTTCTACTTTGACAACCCTATAAAAAGGTTTGGTTTGGTTTTTACATGTATGCATTCACGGAAAAGCTGTAGATGACAGGTTAAAATGTTAGTTTCACTTTGAATGAACGCATTACGGTAAACATTTGTGAAAACACTGCAGTGACAAAATATCTAGTGATTTCGTTTTTCTCTCCGTCGGTGATTCTCTCTCTTCCTCACACATCAGTCCCATGTTTGCATTCATGTCTCACAGTGTTAGATATCACTGAAGCTATGAATGGACAATTACTTCAATCTTCAGTGAGACCGAGCATCATTAATGGAAATACCATTCTGCCTGATGAACGACTATCTGTAATGGAATTATGGGGTGAAAAGCTAAAGAGTTATTTTAGAAGAGGAGGATTAGGTGCTTTGGTGGTAATACCCTTTTTTATCATAAAAGATAATAGGCGAGCTCTAATTGGATTTTTGATGAGGACACTACAATAGGTCTTACCCACTAGACGGGATTTCTGGGAGTCTATCTTACACAGATATGCTCACCATTTTACTCTGCCTTTAATTGAAATTTCTCAGAAAAATAGAAAGAAAAACGTAATAGTTTTTTTGCCTGAGCACTCAACCAGTCAGAGAGATAGCAGCGGCGGCGGCGGTGCTGAGTTCCTACGTTTGTTCCTCTTGACGACAAAACGAATGCTCAGTGCTGGAATGTGCTAACGGACAGACGCACAAACATGCTAACAGGCCAAGTTACACACAAACAGTGTTACACACAAACAGGCTAAAAGGCTGTTGTACACAAGACCAATATGCTGAAATACTGTTACACACAGACACACAATGTTACACACAGACAGGTGTTAACAGGCCGTGTTACACACAAAAATATGCTAACAAATTGCGTTACACACACAAACGCAGTCCTACACACAATCAGTGTTACACACAAACGTGCTAACAAAGCTGTATTACTGTAGTCTTAAACACAAACATGCTAACAGACCACTTTACACACATACCGTGTGTTAAACACAATCAGAGTTACACACAAACGTGCTAACATACAAACAGGCTAATGTCCAAACGCTTTCAAAAAGCAGGTGTCTGCGCTGTGGGTGTGCTGCTCCTCTCACCACGTCCACCTATCGATCCACTGACCTTGTCACGTGTGGATTATTGGCTGAATGTCAGCGCTGTTTGCTTTTTACGAATCTTTGTCAGTGCTGCTTTGGTAGCTCTCTACAACACGTGTGTCCACAGGGCTTTGATCGATGGCCGGGTGATGTGTTGGGACTTGGATCCTGATGCTACTGAAGTTCAGTCCAGACCAAAGATTACAAGTGCAGCAACTTGCAACTATGTGCAACGGAACATTCCAGCAAGAGTCCAGTTCACACTCAGGCACCGATGTGCGACTGCTCATTACGACCTCATGTTACTGTCGTTTCATGGTGCGACGTGCTGTAAAGCAGAACAGCACAACAACAACAACAACTCATCCGCAAACGCACGCTCTGGTATTTCTCTTGGTTAGTTTGTTAGCATAGCATTTCAAGCTAATGTTGTGAAGACTTATCAGTGCCCCCTCTGTCCAAAAGTTAGCATGTTTCTTAGCATGTAGCTGGATATGTACATACTTTTTTGTCTGATGACGGCCAGATGCCTACTAATACAACCTGTTTAGTCCAGCACCCATTTCTGTGTGCACTCATCACTCTTTGGATCCTGCAAAACATGCAGCCAAAGACCGACAGCTAACTGCATTTGAGCTGCAATGAGCCTTGACAATGAGTCACAAGACGCATTTATAAAAGTTTCAAATCATATCCCACACTCAAAAAAAAAAGAACAACTTATATACATGATTATCCAATACCATCCCATCTTCTCACTGCGTTCATTCGTGCTCTCCGTGCTCATTAGAGGAAAAATCAGAGTTCTATTTGGATTGAGAATATTAATGTCGCTCTCGAGTGAATTTGAGGAACAGAGGTTAGCGTCCTCCTACTTCATATATATATATATATATATATATATATATATATATATATATATATATATATATATATATATATGAACTAGTGATACATATTAAAATATATATATCACAGAGCTGGCAGATATATAATTGATTTCATAAGAGAAAAAGTAGTGGGGTTTCTCTCTGTCTGACTACTATGTGAGACATCTTTAAATAGCGCTGGTGTTTACCTCAGTAGGTGTTCAAGCAACAACAACATAAATGTGACAGTGAAACGTCAACTGCTTGGTTTAATCGTCCTTTTATTCCAACATTTAAATGAACCTGGGAAAACGTTCCCTTCCACACTCGTCTCTAGCTCTCTTGTCAATTTCATCCCATTTCAGTTTGCCTTGTTGTCAACGTCTCTGTGTGTGTGTGTGTGTGTGTGTGTGTGTTTGTAAAGAGGAAACACTCCCTCCGGGTTGATTCCCGTCTCAGAGCCTGGAGATGAGACAGCAGCGACCTCCAGCTTATACAAGATGTCTCCCACATGAAAAGCAGATCGTAAAGGACAAAGACAGTCTCACACACACACAAGGACACAATATGTACAAGTACACACACACACATACGTCAGCTGTGGAGTAGCTGTTGTTATACATGTAGTGCAACTACGTTCATCCACCTGTAACGGAACGTTCCGGCAACGGTCCAGTTCACCCCGAGTAACCGAGCTGAGACCGCCCATTGTCTATTGTGACCTCATGTAAACGGCTGTTACTGTTTCCACGGTAACAGCTGCGTTGCGATGTGTCGTAAAGCAGAACAGCACAACCAACCCACCGGAGAACTCAGCTCTTCTCAGCAGCCAACTTGCACTCTGGTGTTCCTCTCTGGGGTTTTGTTAGCATAGCATTCGAAGCTAATGCTGTGAAGGCTTCAAAAGGATTTATCGTCACATCATTCCTGACCTCTGTTCAAGAGTTAGCATGTTTGTAGCTGGAAACAAAATGATCTATGCTTGTGTATGACTTAGTGTAGTTGTCTGGTACCGTTGTACCAGAGGCACCAGCTTTTTGTTGTCAAGGTCAGACATTTGTTTAGCTCTGTTGACGGCAAGTCATCAGCACGATGACAGCAACTTGGATGTGCAGTGCAACGTATGAATGTACATATAACTGTACAGAAGGTTAAGGTACTGTGAGTCTAAAAGTGACATAATCTGTGGTTAAATATGATATTTACATAGATATATAGAAACTGTTTCACCAACAATAATAATAATAAATGTATATTATTAAAAATGTCCAGAGATGCTGTTTGTCATTGCACAATCACACTAAATGCATGGAAGTGCTAAATAAATAGTAGCAACTGCAGTATCAGTGTTTTATCAAGAATGATATACAGTATATATAAATCTATGTATGGAAAATAGTACAAGACAGAGTAAAATATAAACATAATACACCATAATAAGACGTGTGTAGATGTAGGGTGATAAAAGGTGTGTGTGTGTGTGTGTGTGTGTAGGCGGGTTGAATGGTTTCATTAGGATGCTAAAAGAAGCGATTCCATCAGTGTGAGGTTGTAAGCGCCCGTTCTTCTGCTCTCGTGCGCGCTCTGACTCCAAAGTCGTGCTGCGGCTCCATTGATCATGCAAATGAAGCGAAAGAGCAGCGAATGCAAACAGATGCAGAGGTTAAGCAATGACACCGCTGACAGCTGTGTGTGTGTGTGTGTGTGTGTGTGTGTGTGTGTGTGTGTGCCAGCTACTTGCTGAGTAACAAGGACCAGGAAGACTGTGTGTATGTGTTTCTGAGTGTGTGTTTCAATGATTCCAAGTGCATGTCACCCTGCTCCTGCACACGAGCAGAGACCTGACAACGAGCAGCTGACTTGAATCAGGTGTGTAGGAGCAGGGGGCGGGGCCAGGGGGGGCATCTCAAACCTGCAGGATGGCTAGCTGTCGAGGACTGGTCTAAATGGAGCCCTGTGTGTGTGTGTGTGTGTGTGTGTGTGTGTGTGTGTGTAAAACACAGACCAAGGAAACAATGTGCAGCTACTTTGCGTTTTATTAAAATGTGAGTGTGTGTGTGTGTGTGTGTGTGTGTGTGTGTGTATGAGTAAAACTTACATTGAGTGGTGTGAGACACCAAATCCCCGAGATGTAGTGCAAATAAGCACACACACACACACACACACACACACACACACACACAAGTTTCAGAGAGCAGTTCCAGGAAAGGATGTGAGTGTAATTTCAGACTTCTTTGAGACAGCCGTCAACACATGATGGCTGATGGATGCTGTCACCTTGTCGTGTCCCCGCTGGGACGTACGAGGACGCAGGAGGGAAACGGAGCGAGGATTTTCTCCACAGAGTTCACAAAATGTGAAGCAGCGGAAACAAAATGTCAGAGCTGGGAATTGCGAACAGACGGCGGAGCGCGTACATGGTGCTGTGCATATTTAGTGCGCGTGTGGTGGGTGTGAATGTCAGAGGGGAAACGTGCTCTTCCCCCGTCGTACGAATAAATCACAGATCTATCAGGCGGATCACTGTATAAGACATGAGCTATGACGGACCGGCGCCACACACCTGCTGTCGCTTCCCTTCGCTGGGGAACATTACTCTCCTGGAGCTACAGCGCCGTAATTAGGACGGTAAAACTTAGTCTAAGTCCGTTAGCGTGACCCCCCCCCCCAGTGATGCAGAGGAACATTTATATGTCCAGCTTTGATGACATGTTAATGTCTTCTAGATACTGTGCAACGTGCAACAAATGCTAGGATTTCTAATCTACGCATTGGCTTTCATAAGAATGGGATGTGATCTCTGCGTCCTGGTCCCCGTCCACCAGTTAGGACACGTCCACACGGACCAAATATATCTTGTTTTGCCTTTGTCTTCTTTGGTCGGTACTGTATCAAGAATAGTTTCATCCGAATGGAAATGTTCTCAATGACTCGACACGCTGTAGCTCTTACTCCAGGCCTGTAGGTGGCACTGAAATTCACCAAAAACAAAAAATGAAACCACAATGGGAGCGTTTTCAGATGGGTGTATTTATGGCGTCAAAAGTCTCCAAAGAAAATAAACTCGATATCAATAGGTTACAATTAATGACATGTAAAACAAGCAAAACGTCACAAAGTTTACACAAACAAATGATTATTCAATTCAACAACCATAAATGGCCATAAATGAAAATATCACTGCAACCCAGTTAATGGCCACTTACAATGAGATTAAGTGGTTATAAGAAAGCAGAACAGATTTTATTCTTGTTCATTTACAGGATTAGAGCACCGGATTGATTTAATTAACTTTATCTGACGAACAATAGCTGCACTAGCAGCACTACTTAACAGCAGTAAGAGCCAACACGCTGAGTTTGCTTCTCAATAACGAGTCTGTGCAGTCAAAACTGAATTTGAATGTGGAGGGAGATGGCGGTGGTGTGTGTGTGTGTGTGTGTGTGTGTGTGTGTGTGTGTGTGTGAGAATCAGAGGGAGAGCCTGACAGTGTGTGGTACCCTGAGGGACTCCGAGCTATCTTTTATTCATACTAATTAGCTTCAAACTAAATTAACTTCCTCCCCCTTCATTTCCAGAGAAAGACATTCCTAATGTGCACTGATGGTGGTGCACGGATGGAGCGCGTGCACACACACACACACACACACACACAGAGGAAAATGTCATGTATGTACATATATGTATGTGCATATATGGTGACAAACAGCAGAAAATGTCAGCGTACCAACACGACTCTGAATCAGTGAAATATTTCAGGAATGAAAAGGTCTGAACATAACACAAACAGGATATGGTGCTAAAAAAAAGATGCACAAGACCAAACAATGGTTTGAAGTGATGATAAAGAGGACGGCAGAGAAGATGAGAGAAAAGGAAGCTGAGCGATGGGAGGAAGACAAGGGTCACACCACGTCTGAGGACAAAGACAGGATCTGAGCCGGAGAGGATGAGACCTCAGGACTGAAAGAGAAGAGCAGCTCAGTGATGTCAGCGATAAACTGACGAGGACAGAATGAAGAGATTATGGACGAGAGATGCCCGAAATAGACAGAGAGAGAGAGAGAGAGAGAGAGCAACGCTGAGTGAAGCAAGTGCAAAAAAAAAACTGCAGATGAGTTGAAAAAAAGAGCTAGAATAACACACACACACACACACACACACACACACACACACAGACAAGATGAAATCCCTTGAAAAATTGTCTTCAATTGACTCCAACGTGTGCACAACAGAGAACATAACTACGAAGTCCCTCGATGAGCTGTCTTAATGTGGGTCTGCTGCTGGACCTGTTGTGGTCCACATGCCACAGTTTGAGAAACCACCCACGGTCCCCCTGTTGTCACAGCGATGATTCTCTGAACGCGTAGTGTTTGGTTTCTGACGCGTAGTCATCGGTAGTAGCAGTAGTAGACAGTGGTCCCTCATTCTTTGTGGAGTGTCCCCATCGGGGTCCTCGGGCCACAGGTCCGATTCGTTCCAGATCCACCACCGGCACTAAAAGTTGCAGAGGATTCTGCCTGTTCAGTCACAGAGAACGATTGCAGACCGCCATTAATGTTCTGACCAATCAGCTGTGAGCTGGTAACAGGTACCCAAGTGGGGCGTGTCTGTGGCTGTGTGCCGTATCCAGCTACAAACATGCTAGCAAACATGCTAACTATTGGATAAATCCTTTTGATGCGCAACTCTGTCCTCACAAGCTTAGCATGAAATGCTATGCTATCGAAATCACAAGCACGTTTTCTGGAAATTTGTGGATAAAACAAGTTGATTTGTTGTGTTGTTCCACTTCACGGCATGCTGCCATGCACCCGTTGCTGTGGAAACGACAGTGAGGTTACAATGACCGGTCGCAGTTCGGTGCCTCCGTGTGAGATGGACTGTTGCTGGAACGTTCTGTTGCACATTTCAAGTTGGAATCGTTGCTCTGGACTGGAATTTCGACCTTCGCATTGACGAGCTTCACAGATAAACGTCACGAAGGAAGAAAAAGTTATTGGTTTGAAAGAGTCCTATCGAGAGCAGAAAGCACAATCACCGTGGTGGAAAGTACAAAGGTTTGATGTGGTTATGCAACACCAGGTTGGTGTTGTTCTGTCGGAATCCTCTGGGTCCTTACGAGGCGTTTCCTCTCCCGTCGGATCGTAATTAAGCTGGTTGGAGTGATGTGGTGCCAGAGGCCTGAGCATGAGCTACTTCACGCAGGTCCTCAGAGATAACACGGCGTTCTTCTCTCAAACTCTGCTGCTGCCAGACTGACTTCCTGAATCTTCTTCACGCTCGTTTTGTTCTTCTCGCTCTGGTCCTTCAATCTGCTGTGTGTTTTTTCTCTCGTCCCCAGTTTTTTGTTTATGGGCGGGGTGGCGAAGACTAATTGATGGGGTGCAGACTTCTTCAGGGGGTTAAAGCTGGTAATCTGGTAACAAAACACAGTATCAAATCTGTGTCAGTATTTAAAAGAAGGGATTCTGTGTAAGATGTACGCATCCGTCGCCGCGATAATTGGAATATCCTAACATTTTCACACAGCACTGTCTTCTTCAGTGAGACATTTCTCTGACACGAAGCAGAAAAGTGGTCACAAGTGGCCC
>CAAKHB010005102.1:9135-24730 GCA_901007665.1 Aeoliscus strigatus
CTGTTGCAGTATTTTTTCCCTCTGGCTGAGTTTTATGAGCTGTAATGTGAAGCACCTGTAGCCACATTGGGGCCAGATGAGGGCTGCAGGAGTCTATCTGTTACACACACACACACACACACACACACACACACACACACACACACACACACACACACACTCTGGTGTTACAAATCTTTGTATTTGTGGCAGCCGGCAGCCCCTGAAGTTGGTAATCGTATCATGATCATCGCAGGTGGCGACTTCTTGTGAACAAACAAAGATCATATAGTTACCTTGACTGAAAGAACATTTGTAGATCTGCTTTCTTTACATCCATTTAGTCTTTGCTGCATATTTCTTTCTTTTACTGGGGCATTACCATGTTTCATGGCATGTTACAGACACCTGCAGTTCAGTGGAACAGAAGAAAAAAAGTTCAGCAGGGATGTTTATCATGTTGCATCATCGCATGCACATTAGCCCATTTAAGCGTGCAGGAGAACTGACAAAATGGGGGCTAACGCATTGAAATATGGCCCTGCAATACTTCTCACTGTGAAAATCAACATTTAACTGCCTTAAATGACGACATGTAGAGCTAGGGATTGTTAATGAGCCTGATATGGCTGACTTGAATATACCAAACTCTAGCCATCGTAATTTAGATGTGACATTGGATGGTCACATTATTTTCCATGGAGTTCACCAGTGTAGTGGACTCTGGAAACAATCATTGAGAATGACTAATACTGTTACTTGCTGGCAATTAGAACACAAGTTTAGTTCATTGAAGTTCAACCATCTTATAACAATAATGCTAGTCCTTGATGGTTCCATTTCTTCATGCTTAATATTGGCAGTTCCAAATAATCCTGATACAAGTGACCTTGACCCAGAGACAGAGAAGAACCAAAATTTGGTCACTCGAAAGGCACGGTCTTAGTTCTGACCAAACGGAACCATGGTTCAGACTTTTACAGTGTGGGAGTTTTTTTCCTTTAACAGGAAGTTCTGGTCATCAGCCTGCACACAAACAAGAAATACCGGAAGTAAACATGAGCTGCGGGACTTCATCAGTCTCTATCAGTCTCTATCAGACTCTATCAGACTCTGTCAGTCTCTATCAGTCTCTATCAGTCTCTATCAGACTCTGTCAGTCTCTCCTGGCGTAGAGCCATGGCCCCCAGCATAGCAAGCAGTCGTCGTCTCCTTTCGCTGGTGACGCTAAAGACTCTCTGGTGACCAGCACATTCATGTGAATCCCAGATAACCCAACTAGGCTCCATATTGGTTATTGGTCATGACGTTGGTCGCTGCTGCAGGGAGACACAAACGTCAGTAGATCATTGGTCCGCTGGTATTTATCCAGTGTGAAACCAGAACAGATGAAAGATTGAAAATAGACATATCAAAGAGGACAGTGGAGCAGAAACACCAATTTGGTCTAGACCTTTGTTGGGAAAGCTCCCAAAGTCTAGCAAGAATAGCAAGTGCTGGACCAGAAGATTTCTGTGTTGATCCTGACAACCAACCAAAAGTGTATATATGAATGAGTGGCAATGGACTCTCCTGTCGTGAGACAAATAAAGAGTCGCTTTCTTTCTTTTCTTCCTTCCTATTTCTTCATTTGACAAACTACAAATAGTTGGACTGGTATTGCCTTTTTAAAACCTGATGAACTGGCATCCCTGTACTTGAAACCGAGTGCAACAACTTGATTTGTTCCTTTTAATAATCTCTTCTGATTGATATTCCTTGACAATCTAAAGCCCCTTCAGGCGTGGAATACCACAGGCTTCTGTTGTGGGTCCAACCGAGTTTGGCCTCAAGTCATAAAAATGTTAATGCAGTTGTGAAATTTCAAACTAATGTTAATTGTGGCTTTGTTTACAGTTTTAGATCATTTGACAATAAAGTATAGATTTTTACAACATGAACATTACATTTTAAATGTAATTACTTTATAATAGACTGAGCTGCAGAAAGGCTGTAATTGACCTGCCTCCACAGTGATACTGCAAATGCTGCATAAAACAGGTGATGAGGTCAGAGAGTATACTGAGGTGTGACAATTGCCATGTTAGCTAGGATCTCAGAACCTTTACTGATATAAATATTGGATTAACTCAATTCGGCTGCAACACACAGTCACGGGTTCCAATCCAAACACCAACCCCTCGTCAATCGATAGTCTTGTCAATGATACTGCAAGCTCAATGCATGCAATCCTAGACTATATTGCTCCATTAAAATATGCCATCCAACCTGCACTGCCCGCCACCCAACCTGGAGAACTGCTTGACCTGCTGATCTACTGAACTGCCTCCTCATCTTCTCCATCTCCAAAGTTTCTCCAGCTGACATCTACCCCCGGGCAGACATGGACTAAAAACAATGTTGGACTCTGAACTGCCTCACATGCATTCTTGGACTTTTTAGACTTCACAAGCTGACTCACTGTTTGTTTGTTTATATGCTCATTGTCTGTGCATGCAACACCTACTGTATGTCTGGTCTGTCCGTCCCAGGGAGGGGGATCCCTCTTCTGTGGTCCTCCCTGAGGTTTCTGCCTCTTTTTGGTTTTTTGGGCAGTTTTTCCTCACCCTGACTGAAGGTTTAGGACAGAGGGTGTAGCAATGTGCGGACTGTAAAGTCCATGGAGACAATTGTAAATTGTGATGTTGGGCTATACAAATAAATTGAATTGAATTGAACTGAATTGTATCTACAGATAAATTATCTTCAGTGTGAGAAGCCTCCAAGGCTTTATTTGACTAAAATTTTTTGCCCACTCATCAAGAGTGAAAAAAGAACGTACTAAAGCAGAAATAAAAGGTAAAAGACATATGGAATATGGAACAGGAGCTGGCTAAGAGATATCCAGACAGTTTGTACAACTCAATATGCAATTTAAAGTTCAACTCCATGGGCTGTATAATAAAAAAGCATAATATACTTTATTCAGGCTAAAAGCAAGGGAGGAGAGAGAGGTGGTTGACTGCTGGCCAGACAGCTGGAACAGCAGGATAATTATAAAGAGATCCCACAGATCAAAAAAGGTGGTAAAATACTGGCGTTGTCAAAACAAATTAACAAGACATTTGAAACTTATTCTAGGGATCTATACGCATGAATGCAGATGAATGCATTTTTCTCAAACTTGCAGTTATGTCGGATGAACAAAACTATCAGAGCACTATCCAGTCCACTAACAACAGGTCTGGATGACGTACCTGTTCAGTACTATAAGAAGTATATTGATATATTGGTATATTGGTATATGTGGAGGCGTTCTTTACTACAGGCTTGTAGAACAACAGTACACAAATCAAAGAGATTGTACAGCTGTGAGTAAATAGTGATTTATTCTGTACTAGGATACAACATGGATCCACTGTGACCCCATCCAACGGAGCTGTCTCAAAGGGAAAAACTAAAAGAAATAAAAACAGGCAAACCGCAAAGTCAACAATCTACTCCTCCTGCTCATTCATACGGCTCCACACTGGTTTACAGCCACATAATGTTCTCCTGTTTCCTCTGCATGCTGCCATGTCAGCCGCCGTGAAACCCAGCTCCTCTTTTACATGAGTCTTTTTGGACCATTTTTACAGTGGTATCGGATGTAGTAATTAAGTAATTTACTCATGATGAAAAGGTAATTCATATTGTCTGTTTTGTTCACATTTCTTTCAGTATTTTTAAAGCAGTCTCAGTAAGTAGTACCCCTATGTTTACCTACACCAGGTAAACATAGGTAGGTCCTGATTGTCTGATTGTCCTGATTCAAATGTGACAAACGTGCCTCAGAAGAAGTTATCTGGCTCCATTCTTGTTTTTCCACATATGTGATAAAACCAACTATGTTCTTTGTTCTGTCACATTGTCACATTGTCTTTGTGGTGTTTTTATATTCTCTCTAACCTGTTCACGTTTCCTCCAAGTTCCAGAACTGAACTGCAAAATCCTGGATGGATGGATAAATGGATGGTAAGTAAAGTTACAGGAAAATCATGTCCTAAATCAGTGACGTGCAGTCAGGGGAGGCCTCACCTTCCATCATGGAAAGAAAATAATGGAAAATGGAAAAAAATAAATGAAACCACAGCACTGCTTTTATAATGTCTATTCCACTAATTGCAGTTGCTAACTGTGAATATTGTGTTGTATACTGTATGTCATGTATTTCATGTTAACTTTTTTTTGTTAAAATCCATAAATATTCATGTATCTCTGATACTTTGTTGCTGTAACGTCGTAAAGTTCCCCACTGTGGGAGACCTCTCTTATCTTATGTATATACAGTATATTTGACTTTATATATTGTTTATAGTAGTAATGGTGTATCTTTACTTTACTTTCTTTGTTCATATTTCTTTTCATAATTTACTGCTTAAACATGACAAATTTCTTTTACATGACACATTGGTTTCCGTAGACTCTTAAAATCCGACAGTAGTCAGTAGCTGTTGATTGGACCTGGTGGGACAGGTGTCAGACAGGTATTTTACCTGAGAACAGCAGAATCTGGGCTATTTCTCTCATTCTGAGGACGAGTTCATTCATGGATTTTTACCACTGAAGCTTTTCTTTCTTACTTGAGTTTTCCAGCGCACACACACACACAGACACACACACACACCCTCCAGCACTCTCCAACACACACCTGGCCCCAACCTCTGGTCTTCAGTAGCTGCGGTGTGGGTAGTGTTAATCAACTTTTTTTTTTTTTTTTTGATCCAGGTCCAGATCACTGAAGGTGGAACATGTTCAGTCAGTGAAGATATGGCTGCAGGGTTACACACAAGGGTTTGGAATGAACTGAAACAAATGCTGATTCTTCCTCCTCAAGTCACCACAAAGACCCACAGTGGTAATTCCCCTCCTAATATATTGTCGTGAATTGATTCCAAATGAATAAATGATTTATTTTTTCCCTCACTAAAGGATGGCATCTGCGATGAATCAAGCTACAGAGTGGGTGTTGCAGTGAAGTGGCGTCGTTGACACAATTAAAGCCAGTCTTATGCTGAGGTGAGATGTTGAAATATGATCTGCTCAAAGAGTGTCCAAAGCCCAAGGCATTTCTATGTTAATTTGTATAAATGGTTGCTCCCACATTGCCTCTTTCCCTTCATGTGAAGCACAGAGAGCATGTTTTTACCAGCGCCTGATGTATGCCCACCTCTGTGTGAGCATACATGTGCATTTTAGTTTGTATGTGCCAGCTGGCAGGTCAGGACAATGCTCAAAATATCTTGGCTGATTTATGGAGTCTCCTCAGGCTTTGATGAAATCCTGCTTTGACAGCCCAGCATCTGTGCAGGGACCGCCAAGCTTCACAACGTTGCTGGTGCCAGCTTAAGAACACACATGCACATGTGTGTTAATAATGTGTGTAAGAAGAAGCAAACATACAACCAGTCTTCATGGCCTTCAAGTGTCCATATATTATCTTAAGAACAGAAAAACAATGACACATATGAGTAGATAAGTAGAATCAGACTAGTGCCAGACCACAGTTTTCTTTCTTGTCTACTATCATTGTTGTATAAGACATGAAATCGTTGCAACAGAATGAAAACTATTGTACATACCATGAAACTGTGACCTGACAATGACCTGAAAGGTTTTTAACATCTACAGAGAGAATGCAGATCCTTGTTTGTCATGTTACTTGTCAGTTCAATCTATAACCCAATATGTGCAATGGGAGATGTGCTGCATAACACCCTCTGTCCTAAGACCCATGTAATTTCATGTAATGAAAAATAAAAAGGGAACAAATGAAGAAAGAGAGAGAAGGAATGTTGCATGTTTAGACCAGAAATAGTGTAAATAGAATCCACTGACAAAATATTTGACACATATGGAACTATTTGATTACAAAAAAGAGTGAAATAACTCTAGACATGTCTTCTATTTTAGATTCCTTAGAGTAGCCACCATTTGCTTTTCCGATAGCGCTATAAACCCTCTGTGTTCTCTCAATGAGCTTCATGAGGCTGTCACCTGAACTGGTTTTCTCTTGTGCCTTATCAGGATTAGTGGAATTTCTTGCCTTATCAGTGGGGTTGGGACCATCAGTTGTGTTGTGCAGAAGTCAGGTTGATACACAGCCGACAGCCCGATTGGACGACTGTTCATTCAAGAACCAATCAGATAAGTAAAGAGAAACGAGTGGCCATCATTACTTCAAGAAATGAAGGTCATGAAAATAAAGGACACATGTTGAATGAGAAGGTGTGTCCAGACATTTGGCCTGTACTGTATATATATGTATATAGTAATATACAAATAACATGCAAATTGCCTGGGTCAATTGACCATTGCACCCGAACACACAGGTAGTTTGCAAACAACCCATCCTTCAGGGTTGTGGGTTAGGGTTAGTGCTAGCTAACAGATTGTTAGCTGGCTAGGTATCTTAGCTAGCTACCGTAGTGAGTTAGCCTTGGTAACATTGGCTGTGTCCGAAATCACCCCCTACCCCCTACCCCCTACATCCACTATATAGTGAGTACTGAATAGGGTGTAGGAGTGATTTTGGACACTAGTGTCGGCGCCGTTTATTTACGTCATCGTTGTTGCATAGTCATATCATTTGGCTGGATGCTCCACAGATGACAGATAAATAGATATAACAATACGTATATATGCACATATCCAGTATATGCATTTTTGTGATAAATACATGATATTATACTGTTGCCAAATATGAACTGCAGACTACTGGGGTGTCCTAGGGAAACTGTAGACATGGTGCAGTCCGCTGTCTCTTGTTGACACGAGCACAGTGCATTGTGGTCTATATTGTCTAGGTTAGTGACCATCGGTTGTTCACTACTTTTTGCGGTGCATTGTGGGATACTTTGAGTGACTATGTAGGGTAGACAGATGATCACTAAGGATTGGGACACCAATACAAAATGGCATGAGTGATTTCGGACACAGCCATTGCATAGCATAGTTATATCAACTGCTTCCTTTCACATATTGTCACTGATCAGATCATAATCTTCATAATAATCAACTGTATTCTTGAATGTAAAGTATGTTTCCACCCAGGTGTAAAGTTTTTTTGCCCAGAAGAGTTTTGTGTTATGTTGAGACAGTCCATGCTGGGGTCACCAGCTTCTCTGAAAGGATGCTTTACTGCAGCCATGTAGGATCCAGCTGGGCCCAGACAGATATGAGAGCACTATGACCAAAACATGGGGTGATGAGAGGCTGGTTGAAGGCAGGGGGGACGTGAGAGGGAAGGGGGTGTTCAAAGTGGAAAGAGATCCGAGAACAATTTTATAGCTTTTTCTTATGCCCTTCTCCAGGGAGAATGGCTGTCTTTTTTAAACACATAAAGTTTGAGATTTTGATGATTTACAGAGAAATGAAGAGAGAGACAGAGGGTGAGAGAGGGAGGGGTGGTGGCAGGGGGGTTTAAACATGATGCAAACCATTTGGAGTGAGGAGCGGAGGTTGCCAGCACAGCCTGCTCTGTTTAAACTGGAAAGGAAGTGACCATATATACAGCATGCCAGCAAACTCCCTCTCTGTTTCTGTCTTTCTGTGTCTTCTTTTCCCTCAACTCTCTCACACACAAAAAGCTGCAGAAGCTCAAGGGAGTGTGTGCGCACACGTACGTACACACTCACATGCACAGAGGTCAAATGTTGGCCATTGGTTCGAGAGTGTGTTTGTTATTCTAATATTATGTTTCTTTACATCACCGTCACCAGGCCCATCACCATTATTATCATTATTACTATTATTACAATCTGGAAGGCTTGGGGATGCACGGAAGAGCTAGAATAAAGGAGTGCCGAGTGGAAAAAGAGCCAAGAAAGAGAGACTGAAAAATGAAAGACAGAGCAAAAGGGAGGAGAGGAGGTCAGCATTTTCCCTCAACACTCGTCCATGACTTAATCTTATTTCACTCTATCGAGACCTTCCCAGGAATGAAGATTTGTTTTAAGAAGAGAGAAACAAGAGAGAAAAAGGATGAACAGGGAGAAGAAGTTGTAATCACGAATAAAGAGTATGAAATCGTGGGTGTGACCCTCTGTATGCCAGAGGATTATAGGTGATCTATGATTATTCCAAAGGATATTTCCAGATTAGTACAGTTAGTTTTTGTAACTTCAAGTACTTATGAGAATTGAGTACATGACAAAATGGCCAGTGTAACGTGAGGGGGACAGTAAATGCCCCAGAGCACCATTTGTCAGCGTAGCTCCCTGTACTTGTTGTGGAGACATAACACACACGATTCTCATTTGAATGCATTGTGGCTTTATTGCTTTGTGATGCCCAGCAATGTCTGATATGTGGAAGGCAGGTACTGTTTTGGGTTTTCCTCTCTTTATAATTACAACATAACTGTAGCATTACATGGGATGATATAATTATAGTAACAAATTATAATTACAATCATAAAACTATTCTAATAACAGTTGGGATGGGATGAGCGTTCCATCGTCACAATTAACACAGTTAGCAACAATTAACAACAGCACAATTAAAGCAGAATGGGACCAAGTAAAGTTCATGGTGTTTATAAGGCAGTTTTTCTCAGTTTAGGACCGAGGGTGTATCGTATTGTATTGTGTGGACTGTGAAGTCCATTGAGACAAATGAGATTTGAAGCTGTACCAACAAAACTGAATTGAATTGAACAAAACACCTGGTTTGCAGGATTACCATTATGTATATTAGATGATTTATATGATTTGTCAGTCCCAGTAAAACATAATTAGTCGACTCATTTTAAAGGTACAAAAACAATAATGTACTACCACTCATAGCATACGTTGAAGAGTGAAAGTTTTCATACACAAGTCCTACATGTTATAGTTCAAGTTTTAAGACTAAAAGAAAATGATCACTGCTGCTGACTTGGGTCAATGCTCTCTCATGGACACTGGGCTAATGTATCATCACACTGTAAATGCTTTTGTCGAGTGAAGAGCCGCAGAAAAACACGTGAACTCTATGATGCTTCTATCTGAAGCGCAGCACTCTGATCAGCTGCAGGTTCTTCATGTTACAGGGACTCGTTGGTAGAAAGTGGCACGTTCAAGCCGTACAAATTCACAGGAACCAGTCATCCATCATTTTACAAACTAGGGCATTTTATATATTTTATATGTTTTGAATAGTTATTTGCTGAACAGCAGACAAATCCGAATTTAGTAAGTAGACTTACTGTCACAGGTGAGAGAAAAATGTTTCCTCAGTAAATTACATTGATACAGCTGTACAGCTATGATGGGGTGGCATACCAAACAACCAAAGCACATCATAGCTCCACAGAGTATCCCCCCTATATAAAAATATAGGACATTTCAGTTACAGTGATCACTGGGTCTATTGTCATCATTGTCACCTCACCATCATATAAGGTAATTATATAGTATTATATTCAGTTCTATTGTATTCTAATTCTGTAATACAGTAACATACCACAAAAGATTTTTTTCAGGTTTTTAACCTGAAATCATCTCCACAGAAACCGCACCCCTCCTTTGTGTGCTAGGATTTTGTTTACTGTCACTCTCTATCAAGGATACAGGAAGTGAATAGACAGAGTGGTCGCTCCTCTTGTTTTGGGTTTTTACACAGGTAAAGGAGTCTGTACAAGTAATGGACTCATGGTCACATGGTCACATGGTCCAAATTGGCTCCCAGTGGGTGTCACGCTTACAATTTCAGTTCAGACAAAAAACACAACCAAACTCTTTCATTAGGGGCTCATTTTACCGGTATTTATGTACTTCTAACTCTACTGAGGATGATAATGGTAAATATCCATAGGCTGGAAAGCTACCAGACATAAGAATACACGATGAACATACCCTTATTGTCCAACCATGAGAGCTCCCACGTTTAATATCTCGTTAATGAGACAACTGCAGAGTTTGATTTTGAATTCTAAACCACTTCCATGAAGATGAAACCTAACTGAAGAAAGCTAACGCATTCTTTTTGTTTGCTGGTTGAAGCAAACGTCATAAGCAGATATTGATATAAGCAGATATAAGCATATATAGAGAGAGAGATATGAGTGTATGAAGGCGTATAACCACTTGTAAAAATGGAAGAAATCTGTAACATAGTTAACGGAAACACTGAACATACTATGTTCATACCACACATTCTTGAAAACACATGCTAGCATGTGTGTACGCCTGCTCACATTAAAATTTAAGTAAGAACAATCAGCCCAGCAGTAACCACCCCGAGCAGAAGAAGATGTGAAGTAAATACGGATGCGTCAACATGTACGCATCAGTTTGGAAGCTTTCGTGCAATCGTAGCTAACAACATTGAGAGCGAGTCATAAAGTGAAGAAGAAGATTCATAAAACCCTTGTACAGTGCTGGCTGCTGTTGTATGTGTGGATGTCGGAGTCGGAGCTGCGTCCCACCTCCTCTGACGTCTATCTCACGTTCATGATGGAGATGGAATGCAACATAAGTGTTCAGACTGAGGTCTCTGCTTATGACCACATGTGGGGCCTGCAGGGCCTCATAGTCCATGACAGTGTCATTGTTCCCTCGCTTGTGAAATAGAGTCTGAACTGGTTCTTCTCTGGGCTTGTCGGTCTGAAATGATGGCGCATTGATAGTAAGATGACAACAAAGACAGCAAATGACCCACTGACCCAACAAAAACTTGATCTGAAGTCAACGGAGGGTGCACAGCTCACGTGCACTCTACTTAGACACACCCTGAAAAGATTACAAATAAGTAATTACATAATAAGTAAAAATGGGAAAGGTTCTGATTGTGCACATAATATTCATTAGAAACACGTCTTGTCCATAAGTATGTGTGAAGGGTTGTCTGTCCTTCATGTGGAAAACAGGTCTGAACAATATTCCACAAGTGTTTAGTAAGATTATTATTTTCAATGATGATATGAAACTACGACAACGACAGTGGAGTTGGTTTAGTCATGGTTCTTTTCCAAGACACTGTCCCAGTAGGTTTTTGTCACAGATAAGAGAAAGAACTGAGACGGAGCAGGTCTCGATCACTGATTCACTGTGGATGGATTGACACACTGAACTGAGCCTGGAGCGATCTTCGGCAGTTCAAACTGACAGAGAGCAACGGCGGACTGGAGGTCAGTTGTACGGCATGGGGTGGGGGTGCACTCTGAATGACAGGTGGCACTTTTACTGATTTTGAATGATTTACCCAAAACAGCCACGACTAATTCACAGACGATGTCCAACCCTTTCAGATTCTCCACGTTGGAGCACACAGCAAGTGACTGGGACACGCCCATGTGCCACAAGCTGGAGCTTAGTACTTTAGACCATCTAAATAGGGCCCATTTAAGTGACCTGGTCTATTAAAAATCAAATTTATGCTGTTCAGACTGTCATAAAAATCAGATATGGGTCACATATGGGCCAGAGAGTTGGATTTGGCGCACGTTTTCTTGCAGTGTGAATGCAGCCTTAGAGTGTGCGCTGTAACGCCAGTGGCTCAGCTTCAGGATTGTGTCAAGGCTGTTTGTAATAAATGTGCCCAGGCAAGCAGGCCTGAAGAAATATATCACAAACGGGGGGGGGGTGCTCAGTGTAAGGAAGAGAGGATGGAGCAAGTAAGGGTGACAGTACAGAAATGAAGTAAGAAATGAAGGAGCAGGAGAAGAAAAGATGAGGAGAGGGGAGGATTGATCAGTAAGAAAAGAGAAAGGGGGCCAGGGGCTTCTTTCTCCTGGGTCCTGCTATGTTTCCCATTATGTAAGCCCTGGTCACCGGCAGCATGCCAGCAGGCAAAATAAAAGAGTCTCTCTGGCTTGGCACGGCTCGTATTTTCCTATCCTCGGTGCAGGGTCAGGGAGGGGTCAGGCAGCTGGATGGGGCGCTGGGGGGATTGGGGATCTGGGCTGGCCTCCAAAACCCAAAAGGCCCTGGGTTCAAGTACCAGCTGAAAGCAATCAAGGGGGAAATCTGGGAGTGCCACAGCTGCTCGCAGTGGCGTTGTAGTGGGGATCAGCTCTCTCTCCCTCCTTCATCAAGGCGCTCCTGTCCCACTTCTACCTCCTCCATTGCCTGTTCGCCCAGCTTTGTGTCTGTGTGCGTGTGTGTGTGTGTGTGTGCGCAAGCTCATGTGTTTGTGAGAGTGACCGTGTGTATGTGAGATCACCAAAAAGACAAAAGGGATAACAACAATGGATGCTATCCAGTGGGCTCCGACCGCAGCCGATCATACACTGTGGCTTTGTATTGTCTCGACGACAGACACCGAACATCTCGAAGATGTCTGTGAAGATGTGTTGCTGCTATATGTGTGTGTGTGTGCCTAAAACACAGCACAAAAATATTATGGTTTGCAAAAGTCCACAGTGATTTTGTGTTTCATCATAGATCTAAACATTCACATCACGTGTATAAAGTACACCCATTGTCAGCATTAAATGGAGGATAAAAGGTATGCTGGACAGGAAGGGCTAAACAACATGATAACATGTTGATAATAATGTTAATAGTCTTCATAATACACACAATTTTAATAATAATTGACACAAACTTTTAGACAAATTGACATTAGCGAAACAGTTTTACATTAAGGAAAATTAATTTACATTCTCCAAAACAAACTTACAAACGTGCGAAAAATTCCTTACAGAAAGGGTAACACAAATGCATGAATTGACGTTGATTTTTCTTCTTCTTCTCTGTATTTATCTGGGTGACTGAGAGATCGTCACTGCGTAAATTAGCCCCTGGTGGCCATGTTTCAAGCCCCTATATGACTCAAATGCTTCATTGGTGATTCATAGGTAAGGATGAAAAATGACGTCTGCATTTGACCATCACAGTCCACTATCATGTTCAAAGCTAAATTCCCTGATTTTGTGGCTACAGTCTATGACACCTGATATTTAAAAAAAAAAAAAAAAGATTATATTTGACTTAATTAATTAATGTTTACCTGAAGTAACTTTTCTGAGAGTTGTTAGCTTTAACGTGTGTTGGATGTAGAGAAGGCAAACAGAAGTACCCTCAGGAAAGAGGAAGTTAGTCAGACTATAAGACTTCAACAGGTCAGACTAACAGACTTCAGGCAGTGGACTGAAGTTTGCATTTCACCTCTAAGGGGGTAGGCACATCACTTGCTATCGATAGATAAACAATTCACACACAATGCTAAAAGTTTCTTTCCTGTTATGGAATCAGTGATGTATTTTGTGTTACACTGTTGAGGTTTTAACTCTTTTTTTAACTGCTTTTTAAGGATATTTCAGCACTTTCACATAACCGAGTGGTGACCAGTCCAAACCTGAGGTGGACTCATCGGTGGACTCCTCCCTGCCTGCACGAGAGACTGAACCTCCTCCTGTGTCTCCTGCTATCAGGAACATCAAGCCCTTGGTGATACTGAAACTGCTTGTCACTCCCCAAATCTTTTTTACTCTTTCCAGACACGCTCATGTATACACATTCTACACTCATTGAAACATGCAGTTGTTGCGCACACTCAGAAACACAGTGGGATTAAGTGGTGAGCCGATGAAACATGCAGTCGATGTGACTGTGAGTGACCATCGGTGACTGATGTGTTATAAATGTCTGTTACATGACTACCGGCGATCAACCGGGCCAGACTCAGTGAAGCCTTAAACTGGATTTATAATCCTGTGATCAACACACAGCCTATATCGTAGCCTTGGTGAATGCACCACGCTGTCATGAGCTTTTACACTTCAGCGTCTGTCTGAGTAGCTCTGCATTGAATCCCACCTCTATGTTCATTTTTTTTCTGGTTATTAGTGTTTTTCTCTGTTTACTTCAAGTAACATCAAACGAAATTGATCAGATATTGTTACTGCCGCATTCCTGACAAGATCAGCTTTTCCACTCACAACTTTTCCACTCACAAATCACCTTTAGGACGGTTCTATTTTCTCTGCAAGCACAGAAGTGCTTCTCCGCGCAATGGGAAAGTTATGTGACGCAAACAGTTTAATCAGTTACAGTCTGTTGAGGTCCACGTCAATGCCAAGCTGAAGGCTGATTTACACTTCTGCATAAATTGACACCCTACCGCGTCAACATGGACACGATGCCGACAGCATAGCCTGACACCTGTCCAGGAAGGTAACTACGCATCGGTTCCACACAACCTTGAACTCCAGCCGTGCAGTCAATCATCCAAAGCCAAAGTATTGATCACTGTCACCTGGTTACTAGTTAAATACAGAGAAGAAAACGTTCAGGCATTTGTATTTCCCTTTCCGTAAGGAATTTCCTTTGTAAACTTGTTTGGGAGTTTGTAAATTTGTATGGACTTTCCTTACGGAAAGGGTAATACCAATTGTGGAAGTGAGAACCGTGATTTACCTGAGTGACAGAATTAGGAGTCAGACATCCAGAGGATTTAAACATAGACACTGCTGCAGCGGTGCTAATTTAAGTATCAACGATCACTCAGTCATCCAGATAAATATAGAGAATGAGAAGAAAAAAACAGCGTCATTTCCACCATTGGTCCACCTGTATGTATCAGAGAATGTAAACGTTTTTCTCACTTTGTTAAATGTGTTTACCATAGTGTAAAAATGTTTTGCAAATGGAATTTTATTTTCGTTAATGTAAAAATGTTTTGCTAATGTAAATTTGTCTCAAACTTGGAATAAGTGTTTCGTATTTTGGATTGCAGTTCCTGGCCACCATAAAAAGGTGTATGGAAAGCAGGTGTTACAAACTTACTTGCTCTGCTTTTTGTCTCACAGGGCACAAAAAATGCCAACAAATGTAAACCATCCTTGTGATCATTTTCATGTCTTGGAAATTTCTCACTGAGTCATTTTCCTCTAAGAAGACAGTGTTTGTATCTACAAGGACCAAGGGTCACTGACTCATTTAGGGTCAAAGGCTCATTTAGACATCTGCAACAGTCATGGCAAACATTCTGCTGCCATGTCGGTAATTGTCAGCACTTGTCAAGGTTTTTAGACTGCATGTCCCTCAAGGTGATGAAAATTAATGTCTTGCATTGCATTTTATTGTTTGAGGAGTGTGTGCAGTACACCCACCTGTATGAGCAAACTAATGTGCTTAGCTTAGTTTTAAAGCCTGGCCATTAAAACTCTCATTCATTTTGGGATTAGTAGCGACAGCCCCATGGAACACTCTTCAGCCATTCATCTCATTATTAACCAGAGACAGTGCAGACCACTCAACAGGGCCATTACATTCACATAATGTTTATAATGGGCCATGAAACTCCATTAAGTCTTGCTTAATGTGCACCGTGGACTGTCTCCTGGCCTGGTGTGTATCCACTGAGCTGGCACCACTGCCAGTTGCCAGAGCAATTTTTGTTATCATCTGTATGCTGTGTGGTTTCTGGACTCACTCAACTCATGCCCCCCATCCAGACACCTGGAAGAGGGAAGGAGGAGAGGAGATGGAGAGAAAGAAGGATGGAGTGACTGTGTAGGAGGGGCAGACACAGAGAGGGGCAGTGTGACTGAGGGTGGCAACAACAGAGGAAGTGATAGAGACAGAGAGCCAGCCAGACAAAGACCCACACGACATACGTTCATGCAGGACACAAACTCACATTCAGACACACTGTGTTGTCTTATAGCATA